>JAOYMZ010024291.1:0-17757 GCA_025802335.1 Pinguicula primuliflora | reverse complement strand
GATGGCTAATTGTATCTCATAAATGCATTATGTACAAATTATGTACAAATCCATTATGTATATGTATCATTTTTCTTTTTATATTTGTGTTGGTTTGAATATATATTCGATGTGGGACTTTTTTGTCCTTCTTCCAACAGAAACCATCCGCAATATCCTCGTTTCCGTAAAAATTGGAGAGAATTAATAGCATTTAGCGATATAAAAAAATCATATGTATGGAATCCTCCTCGGTCATATAAGTGATTTGCTCCTGAACCGCCAACAACTTTATAGTAAACGCTTCGTTTGCATGTTTATCTTGCTCGTCGCAATTTGCCAGAAGTTTCGTCAAACAGCAAAAAAGCCTTTCTGCCTTTGTTTGGTGTTTCAAGACTTTAAGACCTCGCGCCGAACATGATTTGATTAGTCTTAACAAGGTTGAATGTTGTTGTCCCGTATTGATTACGCACAAGAGGATAAATAATCCAAGCCAAAAAAAAAACAATTTCGGGTGGTGGTATTATTCATAATTGCAAATGAATGTACAAATGAGTGACCACGTAAACTCACTTATAGTATAAGTTGCCTCGTATTGATTAATGTTAGGCAATGTTAATTAATTAACCTAAGCCTACTATCCACTTAAGTCCATCTACCCTCTATATAAAGGTACTTATGCCTAGAGGATAGATACAGATTCATTTTTACTCATGCGTTGAGAACCAGAAACATAAGATTTATCTGTTTGCGTCCTAATCATCATCAAAGAGATTTGATTTGTGAACACTAAAGAGACTTTTCAAAGCCTCTTTCAACTGTGATTTCTACCGTCCGGGTGAATACGATTTCCTACCAAGCTTCCGCATTAATCAAGGTATATTCGTTGTACATAGAGTTACGATATTGATATTGATCTACAGTGGTATCGGAGTCACTCCCGGATCTGTATTAATCCAGATTCGTTCGTGTTAATTCTAGTCAAGTTGTTCATCCTCTTTTCCGGTACGAAACTGCCCGCCCCACGGATCTGCCGTAATCGGAGTCGCCGGTCAAACGCGGCGCGTGAATCGCACGCGCCGCCGCAAAAGGGGCCGGAAACGCGCGGGTTCATCACGCGTGGCCAAATCCGGCCATTTTTTTGCCGTCGTCTCTATCCTTTGGCTCGCCGCGCGGATGCACCGCACTCTCCCACCGACGCCGCCGTACGCATTTGGAGAATACCCATCAGAAATGAAGCGACGGGCGGCGCGTGTACGTCACGCGCCACCACCGCCGTGTTAAAAACAGCCATTTCCACAGCGCATCGCCGGATTATGTATCCGGCGACAACAGAAAGTAACAAAAAATACCGCTCGGGGCGGCACGTGTAACACACGCGCCACCATAACCGAGTGGTTCTTTAGCTTTTTCCGCGAAATTCAAAAGATTGCAGGCTAAACTCGGCCAAAGATCATCATCTCGCTAGCGACATACGGCGTAGCGGCGGCGATACGGCGGCGAGCGGCGAACCAGAGGCGAAAAACAGGACCATGGCAAGAGAATCCTATTTTGGAAGGACAATTGGACTAGAGAAGATAAACTATCGACAAAATTCTCAAGACTATACTCAAAGGCCATGCACAAGAAAGGCAAAATATGAGAACATGGTTCGTGGTTGGCAGGAGAATGGAATTGGCACTTCGAATGGAAAAGAGAGTTTACTACTTTGAATGCACTCAGACAAAAAAAGGCATGGGAAAAACTGTTTCCCTAATGACAAATCTTGATCGAGGCCCAAGACTGGAGGAATTCATGGATTTGTATTTGGGTGGCGACTATCTGGGAGATTTGGAAAAATGGCAGTTAAGTTAAATTTTTTAGGCACAAAGTTGTGTGAAATTTTTTCGACCACTTTCGGTCGTCAAAATTAAAATGTCATTGGTTGCTCGTATCAAAATAGTTTAGAAGTGGTCTCAGTTTTGGATTCCACCGACACCGTTTGGCATAAGCTATGTTTTTCTTGTAATTTTTTTTGGTAATTGTGTTTGTCTTTTAATTAAAAAGTATATTTTTCTAGAGTTTGTTTTTTGAGTATATTAAAAACATTAATTATGTTTTTAATTAATGTTTCTAGTGTAGAATTTCAAAAAAACTGCTAGATACAGAAATGATGTGTAGTTTTTTTTGACGATTTCATGTCGTTGAAATCAAAATCCGATTCCATTTCTCAAATGAATGTTTGAATACTATTACTCATGAGTGCTGCTGGTTTACTTAAGGAAACATTAGAAGCCGAACTCAAAGGCAACATCTCCGTGTGCACTTTTCACACGTTGCAGTCCAACATTTCCAGCTACACTTGTCATAGTTTGGCACAAGAACTTCCTCCAAAAAACTTCTTCATCAATCCACCAAAATCACATTTCCACACACATACATATATATATAGATATAGATATATAGTTTGACACTCATCCATCTTCTACCCGCACTGCATATCATCATTCTTTATTCACATCTCCTGACAAAAAATGTCTGAAACAAGGCTTAGAGGAGAAATCGAAGAAGTGGGTAAGGGAAAGAACAAGAAGAGCAGCAGCAGGACTCCAAAGGGTCATGTGGTGATCTGTGTAGGAGAAGCCATGAGCAGACAAGTGGTTCCCATTTCTTACCTGAGGAATACGAGGTTTCAAAGGCTGCTGGAAGAGGCGGCAGATGTATATGGATTCCACGGACATGGTCCCATCGTGCTGCCCTGCGATGAGGATACGTTCCAGTTGGTCGTGACCAGTATCAGACACAAATTTTGGATGGGTTTGAATGTTTGAATAAGAGATTACGAGGAATAGGAAACATTATATTCAAAGGCACACACCTCTCTGTTGGTGTATCATTTGAGCAGCATAGGTTATAAAGATTATGATATGGAGTACTGGTCCGGGGCCAAGTGGGGTTGGCTGCAGCACTCAAAAACGGCACCATTTGGTGTTGATTTCATGCACTTTTTTTTAATTCACTTTTTGTTGTTTGCCATGATTTTGGAATGGATGATGGTGTTTTCAGTGTCATACAAAGCTGAACTCTATAAATATATCTTTAAAGTGCACAATCCTTAATTCTCTAGGGGTTAGAAAATAGACCTCTCCATGGACTTTAGGCATGTGGGTCAACTTATAAGGAATATGAGTATTTTTCTCATTAAAACCTTGAGCTCAAAGGAATAGATTATAGCATCATATTTTCTTATAAGTTGGTTGATTTACTCTCTAAAATCTGTGTGAGACAAAAATTCCAACACCCCCAAAGTCCAACTAATTAAACCATATTGAACTAGGACCAATACTCGGGATATACCTGGAAACAATTAGAAGTACCTCGTAAAAATTAAAGTGGAACAAGACAAAGAAGCAATGATTCTTCAAGAAATCTTGAGCAAGGAAATTGCACTATGTATATTTCAAATGTATTCAACTTGAAAGTTACAATGTATTCATTCATGTATAATTTACCTTCAGTTACTCTATTCAAATCCTTGTGATCCTTGTTTTCAAATCCCTGATTGTGCTTTGCTGATTTGCTTGGAGAAGACCGAATATCTTCATTTGAAACACATGCTGAATGCTAGACCTTATGATAAGAATTATCATAAGGTTTATCATCCCCTCAAATTATGCAGGGTGTTCGTACACAATTTGCGACACATGATGTCAAGTGCCCCGAGATTTATGGTTTGGTGAATACATCAACAAGCTGAGACGATGTTGGGACATGCTACGTGTTCAGTAAGCCAAGCGCAACCCGTTCACGAACATAATGATAGTAAAGCTCAATGTGCTTACTTTTGGCATGAAAGGCATGATTAACTGTCAGAAAGAGATCACTTAAGTCGTCACAAAATAAGATAGGAGTTCTGGGAAGATAAATCTGGAGATCACAAAGGAGAAAAGTGAGCCAAGTTAGCTCAGCTGTGGTCTGTGCCAATGCACCTTATTCAGACTATGTACTGGATCGAGAAATTGTAGGTTGTTTCTTTGAACACCAAGATATAAGATTACTACCGAGGAATGTACAGTAGCCAATGGTGGAGCGACGAGTTTGTGGACAGCTAGCCCAATCTGCATCCGAAAACCGTAGAGATTCAAGTCAATATTAGATTGAATATGAAGATCATATGTAAAAGTGCCCTTGATATAACAAGAGTTAAATGCACGGTAGTAGGAGCCTGCACGAACTACGATACAAAGTTAATACTATGACAAATATCTAGTCATGTCATAGTGAGATATTGCTGACTGCATACAAGAGAACAATAAAATTTTACATCCGCGAGGAGAGGAGCATTAGGATGAAGATAGAATTTTGTACTCAATGGTGTTTTAATCGAGCGTGAGTCGTGCATACAACTTCATTGAAGAAGTTCGACAGCATACTTTGCTTGATTCAAGAACAAGTTGTGATGTGGGACTAAATTGCACACCTAAGAAGTAGTGTGTAGGCCCTAAATTTTTCATTGCAAAGGCAATATTCAAGGTGCATATTAACTGAGTAACTTTGGCAAGGTGAAAACCAGTAAGTAAGATATGATCCACGTATAACAAAAGAACCAGGAAGATATCACCATCTTGAAAAATGAAGAAACTTGAATCAGCACTGCTACAGATGAACCCAAAGTCGAGAAGAAACAAGCTAAAATGATCAACTATCACACAATGGACTTTCCTTACTGCTAAGAGTTCTCATCAAGTCTTTATTGAGCATATGATCAACAACTGCCTTTTGAGGGTGTCCAAGCCGCTGATGCCATATCTCTCTGGTAGTTATCTAAAATTGTTTTGAGAAAAAAGCAACAACAGGAGAGTTGATGAGGTAAAAATTATCCTTCTTTATGCCCTTCATTAGTATCTTTTGAGTGTCTCAGTCCTTAGCAACAAAACTAACATTAGAAAACTCACATTTGACATAAAAATCTGAGGTAAGTGGCCTACTCACAATAAACTCCTTTCTATATCAAGAACAAGCAACACATCTTTTAGAAGGAAAGGTTTCTCATCGGTGTTAATAAAAGTGTCACCTGTGTGAGTAACACCCAAGAACTTCCCATTTCCAATCATTACTTGATTAACACCAGATTAATGAGAGAGGTTTTGAAGAATACCTTCGTTAGATGTCATATGTGCAGAGGCTCCAGTATCAGTAGTCCACTCTTCGGGACAAGTAAGAACATTATCATGTGAAACATGATATGCTTGTTGCAAATTCTCTAGTTGAACCGAGTGATTAAACCTCAGCCAGCAATGTAGAGTTGTATGACAACTCTTGTGACAAATTTGACAAGTGATGTCTCTTTATCCACGATGCAAACCAAATGCAGAAGAAGAGTTATTTCATTAAGTGAAGCGGTTTTGATGTGCAGGAACAAAACCAAAACCTTTGGACGTAAACAGCTGATTGTTTGGATAAGACTTGAAACCTCATCCAGCTCCATTCTTAGCATAAAATGCAGTATAACTGGTAGTGTCTGCAGAATGCAACAGGTTCCTTGTTTCAAAACTTTGCAGAAGAGGAACTATCTCCTTAAATGATGGCATTGGAGGCCTTAACATTCTTGTGGTAAAAGATTCATACTTAACCCCGAGGCTGGTGAGCAACGAAAAAACTTTTTGTTGGTCACTAACAGGAAAACTAATTCCTTCGAGATTATCACATATTTTCTTGAACTTGCAAAGATGATCATTCAAGCTAATCTCTTGGGTCTTTTTCATGTAATTGAGTTGTTGAGACAATTGAAATTGTCTCTCTTGAGATGATTGTGCATACGCCTCTTTGAGAGCAGTCCATACATCACACGTTAGATCTAGTCCAATGACATGGCTGAACCCTCTTCGGTGAGAGTTCAGATAATCCAACCTATGAGAAGACGATATGAGGTCTTCCAGCTCACAAATTCAGGATTGATTGAACCAGAATGACCAGCATCTGTTGCCACAAGTGTAGCTGCTAGTGGTTTTCTTTCTCTGGTGAGATGTCCGATGAGTTCCTGACTTTCAGCAAGAGCCATTACCTGCTCGCAACACAGTGGGTAGTATTCTGATTTCAATTTGAGAGTGACAGAATTGCCAATGTTCAATGTTACGGAAGACATGTTTGCAAGCTTAGATACCAAAATGAAAGTTGAACAAAACATAGAAGTAGTGGATCTTCAAGAAATCTTAAGGAAGGGAATTGCACTCTATATATTTCAAATGTATTCAACTTGAAAGTTACAATGTATTCGTTCATGTATATATACAGCATTCTTGCAGCATTCAAAGGGAATGCATTTAGAAAAATGCAATAATTTGTCTTCAGTTACTCTATTCAAATCTTTGTAATTCTTGTTTTCAAATCCCTGATTGTTCTTCGCTGATTTGGTTGGAGAAGACTGGATCTCTTCATTTGAAACACATGTTGAATGATGGACCTTATGACAATAATTACCATAAGGTTTATCAGAAAAACAATCAATGAAGGCCAAACTCCCATGACTCCCACACCTATGGGTCCAATTCTTGGGACTCTTCCCAGGAATAAATTCAGGTCATAGATCGCCCGCTCTGATACAATGTTAGAAAACAGACTCTCTCTCTAAGCTCGGGTCATGTGTGCTCAGGTGCACGTGTGAGTCAACTTTTAAGGAAGATGTAAGATACACTCATCACAACCTAGAGCCTTAGGTAGCTGATTGTAGCACCATTTCCTATTTAAAAGGTTGATTTTGGTTTGTGAAACCGGTGTGGTTTTTTCAACACTCAATATGGTGCTACAATCTATCACCTTGGTCTAAGATTTTAATGAGAGTAACTCATATCTTTCTTATAAATTGAACCACACACGCGCACCTGTATACACGTGATCCGAGTCCAGAGAGGGAGATCTATTTTCTAACATGGTATTGGAGCTGAGTTTGTTTCCGAGAAAATAGTCCTGAGTATTAAACCCATGGGTTGGGGGGCCATATGGGGGGGGGGGGGTGTTGGCCCAGAATTGGATCATTTATTTTAAGGGTCCTCGATGATTATTTCCAAGGTTCTTGTAGTTATTTTTAAAAAATTCCCGAGTATTGACCTTGTAATGGGGATTGATCCAATTGGGAATTATCGGTGTGGGAGTTCAAGTTCAACAGGTTTACCTAGTTAGACTTGAGGGTGGAGTGTTGAAAAAAATCTCATACCGGTTCCACAAAACAAAACCAACCAACTTAAATAGAAAAGTATTCTACTTGAAAGTTACAATGCATTCGTTCGTATATATATACATCATTCTTGCAACATTCAATGGGAATGCATTTAACAAATCGTGATAATCTGCCTTCCGTTACTCTATTCAAATCCTTATGATCCTTGTTTTCAAATCTCTAATTGTTCTCCGCTGATTTGGTTAGAGAAGACCAAATCTCTTCATTTGAAACACATGATGAATGATGGACCTTATGACAAGAATTATCATAAGGTTTATCAGAAAAACAATCATCGAGGGCCAAACTCCCATGGCCCCCTCACCCATGGGTTCAATTCTTGGGACTTTCCCCAGGAATAAATTCAGGCCGTAGATCGCTTGCTCCGATATCATATTAAAAAATAATTCCCCCTCTTTAGGCTCGGGTCATGTGTGCGCATGTGCACGTGTGGACCAACTAATAAGGAAGATGTGAGATATTTTTATTAAAACCTTGAGCATAAGGTAGTTTTTTTTGGTAAGTTGAGCATAAGGTAGTTGATTGTATCACTACTTTCCTATTTAAATGGTTGATTTTGGTTTGTGAAACTGGTGTGGGACTTTTTTCAACAGTCAATATGTCGCTACAATCTATCACATTGGGCTCAAGGTTTTAATGAGAGTAGCTCACTTCTTTCTTATAAGTTATCCCACACACGCGCACCTGTGAACACGTGACCCGAGCCCATAGAGGGGGATCTATCTTCTACCATGGTATTGGAGCCGAGTTTGTTTCCGGGAAAATAGCCCCGATTATTGAACCCATGGGTTGGGGCGCCATGTGGGGTTTGGCCCAGAATTAGAGCATTTAATTCAAGGACCTCGATGATTATTTCTGAGGTCATCGTAGTTATTTCCAAAAAAATCTCGAGTATTGACGATGTAATGGGGATTTGCCCAATTCGGGCATTATCAATGTGGGAGTTCAAGTCCAACATGGTTTATCTAGTTAGACTTGAGGGTAACGTTTTGAACAATGTCCCACACCGGTTTCACAAACCAAAATAAAACAACTTAAATAGGAAAGTAGTGCTATAATCATTTACCTTGCGCTCAATATTATAATGAGGGTAGCTTATATCTTCCTTATAAGTTGACCCACACGCGGACCTGCGCACATAAATCCTAAACCCAAAGAGGTGCTGCTTTCTAACAGTGGGTACCGGTAGCACAAAATGAAAATTCAATTTAAAATTCCAGCAAGAGTTTTCTAGCAGTGTAGCATTTTCCTTTTTAACTCTGCGTACTGGAATTGTCCACTGCTAGAATTAGTTCAACCAATATAAAACCTGTACAAAGTCCATAACGCTATACTCAATCAGAGTTCGGATGATTTTATGGTCAATATTGTACTTTTTTGATATGGTTAATGAGTCATTTCATAGGATTTTAGCGACGATTAAGTTGTTGGACCATATCAGCGTATGAGTTGTATATAGTTTTCTCATCTCTAGGTCAATTCTTTTTTTTTTTTTTGGTAAGTAAAAATTTGAATTCTGAAGAAATCGAACCTGACTTGTTAGAAGTTTAAGAGCCCATTCCACCATCTCAACTACATTATATATCTCTCTAGGTCAATTCTTATAGGTGATCATTGTTGGGTGGTAATGAGGTAAACTTGCTAATCATTAAGTCACAAGTTCAAACCCTAATCAATGCGTTTGATTAGATTAAACTTAATCCAAAGTAACATTTGAGCTTGGAATGAGTACAAACTTGCTAGATTAATTGAGAGAGTATAATCTTAGAACTTAGAAATAAAAGTTTCTGATCGATGCATTGTGATGTTTAAATTTTAAACCCATTTTGATGTATTGGCGTATTTTATATATCAATTAGGAGGCCCACTGCTAAGGAACAGCCCATTTTGTACGGCCCAAATTCTGAATTCAATCAGACTGGGCTTGAGGCCCTGAACGCAGTACGGACGAAGCTGTCTATTGGACCAAAATGTATCGGATCCACGTGGACCAATAAGGGCGCATTAAGAGATTGTATGTCGATGCGCGCTCCTGTCCACAAGTTCTGATCCCCATCTCACACTACCGACTCAAAATTGATCTCTTTGCCACGCGGCGAATTCTCGGCGAATCTCTTCGTTTGATTCGTTAAAGAAATGCTGGCTAATATGCTCCAGAGACACACGAGAAATTTTCAACCTCATCTTTAGTTGCAAGGTTCCCATCTCTCTGGAACCCACGAGATTTGAGTAGAGGCTCTGTCGGCCGCTTCAAAGTTAGGAACTTTGTAGTTATCAGCTCGGTGTTACTCAAGTTTCCTGATTCAATTTATCGTTGGTTTTGCTGATTCATCGGAGATTTTAACTGATTTCAGGTGAGTCTTTTGGAGAGATTCAGTTAGACTGTTTTCTGTCTGCTTTAGAGTGTTCTACTTGTTTTTTTGGATTGGGATTGATTCATTTTCAGATGCTGATCTATTCTGGTGGGTCCTAGAGATGGTTGATTAATTTAGATGAAAAAAACTGAGAATTTCAATGCGTTTGTAACAGAAAATGGATTGGCTACATAAAGGATTATTGTTGGAAAATTTTGATAAATTATAGGAATTCGTGATAGTTAATATTTTTTGATTACTTCGGATAAGTTTGAACTTTGAAGTCATTTCCAATATATAATATTGCGATATAGCTTAAAAGTGTGCTTCCTTTTATGACTTTCTATGTTCATATCAGCACGAATAATCCTTTTGTTTTCCCTTTTCCGTCTGTTTGTTGGATCTGAAAGTTCGTAATTTGGTGCAGAGGAAAATGCCTTATTTGTTGTCTACTGGGGATTGAGTTTTATTTTGTTCTCGTGGTGTATCTCTGGTTAGGTTCTAATAGATTATTTGTTTGCTTGTTTCTATGGCGGATTTGGTGAATGGAGTTCAAGGAAGGATCTGTATATTACCATTAGAAAAGCTTCGAACAATTTAAGTGCTGGGTGAGTGCTAGAAGGAATGTCAGACTTGTGTATGTATCAGGTGAGAGTGTGTAATTATCACGTTAAGAAGATACCTTATCAATAAGTGGTGGAAAAACAGCAAAAGAAACACGTTCTCGTTCTCTTTTTAATTTTTGTTGTTTTCCATGATCAAATTCTTCTGAAAGCACCAAAACTGGTTTATTAATCCCTTGCTTGCAGCAAATTGTTAATCCGAGATAGACTTCTATTAAGAACCGCTGATACCATACGAGGGTTCTATGACCAAGATTGGCCCTATTCATTTAGGTTCTATTACCTGTACTGTACAAGGAGGATTCCCCCTTATAAACTATAAGAAATTGTATGTGGATCTGTAATCGGACCTCTTGCTTTTTGGTAGCATGAAGACCATATTCGAATATATCTATTTCAAAGAGAGAAACCTAGCTAAACAGGACTATTTTTCTTTTCGTGGTTTCTCAATGCCTCTAGTTTTAATAGCTTAGAAATTGAACTATTTGTTTGGTCCGCAATTCTATCTCACAAGAGACAGTCTGTTTTCACGGTTCACTTTCATTTTGTTTTATGTTAATGTAATTATAATGTTTCACTCATTTACTGGAACTATCATCTGCAGTTCATACAGCTAAAACTCTCTAACTGCTGTAACAGTTTGAAGACGTGTTTTGGGATGATTTTGGCCGAAGTTCGGCTCATCCATCGTATCCTGGTTTTCAGAGGCCTAATGCTCATTTCAATCTGTGTGATGGCCAAAAGAAGCGTCCGCATGAGGTAACTATTATTTGTGATAGTGCTGGAAATAGATATGCAGCTGAAGTTGTTGATCAAATAAGAGAGCAAACAGGATCATCGTCTCTGAGTAAAAGAAGGAACAGAATGTTGGAAAAGGATTCATCATCCTATGTGCAGAGTGGTGTATTTCCTTCTTCAGCAGATAGCAACTCGGTAAAGGAAGCTGCAACCTTAGCTTCTGATATTACAACATTAACTCATGATTCAAAAAGTACAGACAAGTATGAAGTTGAGTTTTGTGCGGAAAAGGGCATTCTTGGTGATAAATCCCCTGCAGTGGATAATAGTTCAATTAGTTATACTCTTGGAGACGCTGCTCAGCCTGGCAGTAACCCTGAGTTCTTTGAGAACTCCGAGGATAAAGATCCATGTGATTTCTTATATTATGGTTGGCCTGAAATAGGAGATTTTGAAGATGTTGACAGAATGTTTAGGTATTTTTCAACTTCTTAAATTAGTTTTTTTTTTTTTACCATTTTCTTATGTGCTTATTAAGCTTGTCCTGTATTCCAGGAGTTGTGACTCAACATTTGGGCTTGGATCGAGTAAAGAAGGCGAGTTGGATTGGATTTCCTCAGCGGATGTTGTAGGTGCATCACGAGAGGTAGTGAAATCTGGTTTTGAGTTTCCAGATCCTGAATCTAACACAGCAGGCCATAGTTTACGAAATCATGACTCCTCAGGGAGTTCTTCCATGAATTGTTCTCCTTCAACAGGCACTTTTGTCAGTAACAAAGTCAACTCTTCGACATTAGAGAAATCTGATTCTTATATGTCTTTCTTGAATGATCCTGATATGGAAGATAGCAAAGAAGGGTTCTTGTCAAAGAAAGAGGTACTTGCTTAAAATTGTCATCTTCTTATGTCTACATTACCAGGAATTTAGAAGCAATATCATCCCATGTGATAGTAGGGTTCTTTCGAAAAAAATTGTATGCTTGTTTTTGCACCACAATGTATGTTGTTTTTCGGCATCTGATAGAGGACATGTGCTAAATATTTCAGTTTTTTCCACAGGAAAGCATAAGATATGAAACGTAGACTGATGGACATAAAATGTTTGCTTACCAATATGATCTTAAATTCAGTTTTTCCATGTTTGGCAGATCCAAAAGTATGGAAAGGAATTTAAGCAGCAAAAACAGTGTAGTGGAAAAAGAAAAGATCAATTCGTCGAAAATGATTGTTTCAGTAATATGAGCAGCCTGGCCGAGGAAGTTATTCAGCTCCCCTTTGAGGCCACGTCACGTCAAGCATTCCCTTCTTTCGAAAAACAACAGGAGGAAGAAGCTTCTGCTCTAGCACCCTTGTATGCACGATCAGACAACAGTTGTTTTTCTGATTTGACTGAGTTGGATCCAACACAACATGCCCTCGAATCTGAGGCTAATTTCTTGACATTCCCTTTGCCAAGGGATTCTCTTGCGTCCAATCAATTCCGAACAGTGGATAGCTTGCATGACCCTACTTTTCACGTTCCTGTCCCGGCAAAGGATGAGGAAATGGAAGGGCTACATTGTCAAGGTAGTCGTTCTTCTACGAACATCAGTAAGAGAAGTGCGGGTGAGGCTGTAAAGATGTCCAGAGGTGATCCTGGTGCGACCGGAAAGCAAATGGGCTATTCTGAGAACAAGTATCAGAAGCACGGTGGTATTGAAGGGGCCAACCTTTGTATGGCAGATATAAGCACCTCGAACATACAAGGCTTGACAATGAATTCTGTGGGGGATGATATTTCACTAGAGGCAGCTGGTTTTCGCAAACTTCAGCTTGTTATGGAACAGGTATGCAAGAGAATGGGTCTTGGACCTTTAATTATTTTCAGCTCATTGGATTTATCTTCACTGCTAAAACGATTTAACTGGGATTATCTGAGATATGTTGAAACTAATTGTATATTTTACCTTTCTTGGATCAGTTGGATCAGAGGACAAAGTTATGCATAAGGGACAGTTTGTATCGTCTGGCGCGAAGTGCTGAACAGAGGCATAACCATACAAAATCAAGCAGACATCTTGATACCAATATGTCATTCCTGCCAGAAGGAACAAACAGGCATGTCATTCCTATTTGTATAACTAATTGATTTAACTCCCACCATCTTCTGCTTCAAGCCTCTGATCACCTATCCTTTCGAATACAACAGTTTTGTGGATATCGAAACGGATACGAATCCTATAGATCGATCCGTTGCGCACTTGCTGTTTCACCGGCCTTCAGAAGCATTACATGGTCCTCCTAACGATGATTCATTACCCCTTGATTCACCCAGCATGGTAAGCTTTTACTGAAGACCATTTGTGACTACTTAAGGCATCTACGGTTCTTTGATGGGATTACATTTTTTTGGGTTACTAGATTCATGGATCTCTCCAGGCTCCGCCGTTTTTGGTTGATAACCTGGCCTCCTGTGGAGAGACGGCCTCTGAGTCAGGGAGCTGAATCCTGCTCTCAAATCGTCAGCCTGCCAAAATCGACTGTATATAAGTCATTTCAAGTTTTGTGATATGATTAAGCTTCAATTTATGAGTTTCCATTCTTAAAAGTCTGCTGCGAGCCCATTTATGGGTTTCCATTCTTAATGTGTTCTAATATTTGACAATATCTCCTCGTCTTTCAATATTCTGAGCTTACTTGTTCATTCGGGAAAGCATCTAATTTAAATGCTTGATAACCACGTCAATGGTGTTATCCCCATTATAAACAGGCAATAATAAGTGTCTGTTTGCAAGTTCTTTCTCAAAAGCAGTTTTTGACCTTTCAATCGCAGAAATTCCTGTTACACTGTTTGCGATTTTGGCTTTTGGCGGTGGAAAAGCTCCCAAAAGCCCAAAAGCCGAAAGCTACCTTGGAGTAGTTTGTGGGAGGCTTAAGGCGGTGATAATTTTGTAAATATTTAAAAATTCACTTTTAAGATAATTTTGTATCAATATCAAAATACCCAAAAAATTTTCGTGTATTATATCCATTTTGTCATACTATTTTTTTAACTTTGTTACAGTAAAGCCTCAACGGCAAACACTTCATAACTTCCTCATAAAAGCAGCTTTTTATAAAAAGCCCCATCAAAAGCTAAAAGGAACTTTTCAGTAGAACTTGCAAACAGAACTTAAATTTGTCATGCATATGATGCTTGATAACCATGCCAACTTGGGCTTCATATGTTCCAAAAGGTGCCTAGACGTCCGTACAGATCGGGTTTAGACAGTATTTGGGTATATTTGATTGTATTTGTTCTGAAAAGGAATTATGCTTGTAAAGACACAATCTTTCAAATTATGAAGAATTATACGTGTACTTAATTAAATATATATACTAAAATAATGTCGTTTTATAACACAAATCATATTATTTTATACATTATACATAATTAAATATATGCAGCATTTCTCTCCAATTATACCCAAAACAATGGGGGCACCACTTTGTCTTTGAAAATTTTTATGGTCCTGAAAATTGTTGTTTTTGTCTTCAACTATTTCACGAATAAAGCAAATATAAATCAAGGGCGATAAAGTTCCCATCTTCATTCTTCCGTAACCAATATTGATTTTTGATAAACAAATGCACAACTCCGGCTCCTCCAGAAAATATTTCCCCGTTTCTCGTTGAAACCGAAGGTTGTTTTGTACGTATACTTGGATCGGGAAATCGAAGCGAAAACGGAGGAAAAGAGGGGGCGAATTTTTTTCCTGGCGTGTCAAACCCTCTGCTTCTCTTGTTGTTGCCACCGTCCCGCGTGTTTCACAACGGGCGTTTGATAACTTGGGAAAGGGATATTGAGAAAACGGGGTGCAAAAAGTTGAATTTTTTTGGTGTGGAGTTTGTGGGAAGCAGTCATGGAGAGAGTTTATGGAAAGGTGCGGACTTTGGATGCCTACCCGAAAATCAATGAGGATTTCTACAAACGTACTTTCTCCGGTGGCGTCATCACGCTGGTCTCATCCCTTGCCATTGCTTTGCTGGTCATCTCAGAGTTTAGTACGTAGTTTTCAATTTTGGTGTTCTGTTCTCTCGTGGTGTTACATTGTTGCTGCTATTTGAGTCCTGTCAAATACATGGGTCTGTGTAGTAGTCCGCATTTTTTTTTGTGGGTGGATGAATCATCTAGTGGTAAACAGTCTTCAAATGGGGAGGGGAGGGGCGAAAATTTTGCTGTTATTCTTCATGGTTTGTGGGAATGGTGCTTTAAAACCTTCATTATGAGCGATGAGTGAATGTGGTTATGAGGAGACGAGAAAATGTTCCAGATAGGATGAAGAGAAAAGGAATAGGTGCATTTGTTATGTGTAGATGTTGGTCTTGTTATATTAACAACACGACGGGAGTTTTGGAGTTGAGTTCTCCGCTTCATCGACTAATTCGGTTGTATCTGCTTTTCCTGAATATGCAATATGCCTCTGCTTAGATTATCTAAGAGGCAATGCCTTAGATATAGTAGATCATAAAATGGTAGGTTATTTCTCAGAGGTTGCACTGTTCTTTCCACCTCAACTTCTGAGTAGTATTTACTGGCCTTGCAATTTTCAGGGCTATACCTCCACACAGTTACAGAGACGAAGCTTGTTGTAGATACATCACGGGGAGGAAAATTGCGTATAAATGTAAGATAAAACCGCAAATGCATTGGAATTGTGCTTATAGGCTGAATCTGTTCTTGGAATCTGATGTTTTCAAATAACAGTGATGCGGCCTCCCAAACCGATTCCTTGTGTATTACAAACCTATTAGTTCCTTATTTAACTAGTTTGATTGGTAATTTGAATACTCTTTTATTTATTGAAGCATGGCATAAGTGATAAGACACAAGCAGTGACACTGTTATTTTCAGCTAGTTATGATATTTTGTGAGACGGTACTAAATGTGAATCTGAACGGTTTTGCAGTTTGATGTCACCTTTCCTGATGTCCCATGCACGCTACTTAGTATTGATGCTATGGATATCAGTGGCGAGCGACATATGGACATAGTATGTGGTGCATTGGGTTTGTAGTCTGCTGCCTCGGCTACCGCATGATTACCATACAGTCATAGTTTATTTATTCTCCATTGTAACTGTAATATATTAGCTGTAAATGCTATTGTTACCTTGCAGAGACATGATATATTCAAGAAGAGAATAGATGCCCACGGTACTGTGAAAGAAGTGAGGCAAGAGGGGATTGGTGCGCCTAAGGTGGGTGGAAACATGACTCCATTTGTATCATTTCACCTATACTATTTCTTTTGTTACAGTTATCTTTCGCCTCGTTTGTCATGAATCGAGTCAAATTAGTTAGTAATCTATTTCTATTGTTACAGTTATCTTTTGCCTCATTTGGCATATATCTGAGTAGAATTAGTTAGTAATTTATCACTGGGTGAATTAGATAATGACACCAACTGGAAAAATTTATCTCTGGAATTGCCATTAAATTTAGACTAGAATATTTGACTTCCCTTCTAGTCGCTGTTTTTGCTATTGAGCAACTGGACTTGCTGATGATTGTGAAAGCGCCACCCCTACAATTCAAGGATTTGCATGAGATAGGACATTCATGTTATCTATTGAATAATATGATTTGCCCAAGCTATATACATTCATCAAATCCATCCCCAGTCTTGTTAGAAACCAGACTCTAACCCAATTCTGTTTAGAAAGTCAATCATATCACCCCTGGTAACTCATATTCTGGTAAAGAGTCAGCAGCTCCAATTGGCATTTGGAAATTTGGTATAAATACTTGCCATTGCTATGTGCGTGCTCTTAATTATTTACTCTTCTGGATGCTTTACTTTGAGGAATCATGAATACTCTTAATTAGCTATTTGGCTTCCTTTTGTTATTACCCCCCAAAAGTATTTTTCATCAAACAAATCTCAGTTTCTTTACCCCGTTCCTCCTACTTGTGTTCGCACCAACTCTTTCTTGCTTATTAATTCTGATTTTGAAAATGTTAATTTCAGATTGAGAGGCCTTTGCAGAGGCATGGAGGTAGGCTAGAGCACAATGAGGAATATTGTGGGTCATGTTTCGGTGCAGAAACTGTATTTCTACTTTGCCCTCTTCTGTTCATTAGATTAAGAATTGATGAAGAGGATACTTGACTCCTTTCACTTTTAATCGAATGACATGTTAATTTTTTGCACTTCTTGTACCATGATCTCCAACCTTTCGATGTCTACTAGACTTGAAAGTGGATCTATGTTTATGGTCAAATTTTGATGTTTGCTTTTCCAGGATGATCATCAATGTTGTAACTCATGTGAAGAGGTTCGTAAAGCATATGAAAAGAAAGGCTGGGGAATGACGAATCCAGACTTAATTGATCAGGTGCATATGATGCTATCTTTTGTGTTTGTATTTTCTTTATTTTACATAAAATTAAGGAAAAAATTGGTTTCTAAGTTTTGGTACCCATTCTATTTGGCATAGCGTAAGAATTTTAAAGTTAATTACACCTGGAAAACATTATTCTTTTGTTGGTTCTATCAAAATGTTAGATAAAGATTCAATGCATTTATAGGTTCTATCAAAATGTTAGATAAAGATTCTATGCTCGATAGTTTCTAGCAAAATTTTATCTTATTAGTTTTGCTGGTATAATGATAATTTTCTCAGAAAATTATTCACTAAAGGAGAGTGGAGATCAGACACAACCAGTACCACATTCCCACACCGGTTGTCTGCATATGTCCATGCTTATAATATACATTCTTCTTCTTCTTCCATAAGCCAATGAAACGTTCATTATGCTAATTTGTGTTTATTTGATTTTTTTGGGGTGGGGGAGTGGGGGTGGGAGGTATGCACTTTTTTATTGT
>JAOYMZ010024280.1:0-17758 GCA_025802335.1 Pinguicula primuliflora | reverse complement strand
AACTGGACACATTAATGAATCCCGGTTGCAATGGTATCCGAGGACTATCTCTTCACGGATAACACAAATAATGAATTCAAAATATAATCATATCTTCTTTGAGGACAATAAACTGAAATTTGCATGTTAACATTTTAATAGAAACTGACACTAAAATAATTAAGAAGTAGATTAAACGAGTCACAAAGGTGTACCAGTAGATTCTTTGGACCCACGGCCACCCACATCCGGCACACTGCCTCTATTTCAGAAATGAACCTAAAAAGTTGGCAATAGTAGTATAAGATGCGCTTCTTGTTGTTGTCAATTACTCACCTTTTGGTAGTCCCACTAAAGAATACCTTTCCCAATTGGAGGCAAGTGTAAAGTCATCAAAATGCTCAAGCTGCAAAGAGACATTATCACACAAAAACCAAACCGAATGAGCACAACCCAACAGCATAACATGAAAGACACTCCTAGGTGCGAAAACTGGTCATACCTCTTCTGTAGCGCCATCATCAACAGCTTCTTTTGAGTCACGAGTAGATGCCATACGATAGCTAATAATCGCTAATTCCCATCAACAAGTACGATTCCATACGTTTCCAACCGCCAAGCTCCAACAGCACAGAAGCGCTGCGTATGCGTCAAATATCACCCAAAACGGGATTTTTTTCCCGAAATATACCAAATTCCACGCCAAAACGGTGCTTGTTCACAATAGCAGCACAAGAACATGCACGAAGGTCGAAGGGTATATATTAACCTGGGAAACTCATCCAAAATTTCCTACCCCGGCGCAAACGTTGCCGGAATTCAAGCTCCCGGTTCCTTATGTAACTTATGGCATACAGTGGCCACTTTCGGCTCCCCCCTGGTTTCCTGTCTGTTTTCCAATGAGCCTTATATCGACTGTTTTAAAGTCATTTTCTGCTTCTGTTTAAAAGCTATTATTCAGCAGCTTAAGAAGAGCTTATGATGGCTCCGGATTTCTAATTTTGTGACTACTGACAAAAGAATTGAAAGGGCTGTAAAATCAATTGTAACCTGTGAGTTCAATTATAGTGAACCTGTGAGATCGGTGAGTGAAGAAATAGAACCAGATCCAGAGCGGATTTTAACCCGCCACATCAGTTAAGTTTTAAGTGGAATGGCCTTGACCATCGAATATCGATCCAACGCCCAAGAAAACACTTCGGTACGATCCGTTTTTCTGCACGTAGGTTCGGTATAGGAAAAAAATTGGTAACACAGCCAATAATTTCACACCAGTGACCCTATTCATAAAAGAAGAAAAGCCAGTACTTGTCTACAAATTACAAGCCAAATTAAGATTCATACTCTCAACACAATGTACACATCAACCAAATAGGTCACTGATATATCTCACCAAATAATACAATACACAGAAACGGTACAAATCGCTGCTTTATTCGTTCGCATTGGCATGGAGTTGAGATGAGGCGTGCATCCATGTTATACCAATATTTGCTTCAACCATATGCATAAAAAGGAATTGATGGTGACACCGGTTCATTGCACATAACCCAAGCTCAGTTCTTCACAGCAGTGACATATTTCAGAAGCATGGATACGATGTCTGGAGAAATTCTCGAAGCCTCTGTCTTTAGATGATTGATCTTGGCATCTGTTTCTTGTTCAAGGCGCTTCACATTAGCACCGGAGTCTCCACTACTCTGCAAAGCACACAGCAAGAATGAGAAACTACATTAGAAGGGCTCTATGCAACACTTTTTTCAGCTAATTTCAATGAGATTTTCTAGCATGATGCGATATTTTTATTGTTTTGACTTCTCCTAGCTCATTGTAGCATGCTTCGAGCTAGTAGCTACAATATCTTTTATTCATTTATTTGTTACCTCTGTAAGCTTCCTCTGAAATTCAGCCTCCATTTGAGCACGGAAATCAGCAATTTCCTTCTCGGCCTCTTCTTTTGCTTGCTTCAATCTGGTTTGTTTTGCTGCCATGGAATCAATGCAAATAAGAGATCCATCAAACGCATAAGAGAATCCTATTCTATACTGATGGCTTCTTTATAACGAAAAGAAGATAAAAAGAAGAGGTGAATTCCTCGGAAAGGAGATATCACCATTTCTAGCAATGTTCACAATGTGCTGAGCTTCTTGTTCAGCAGCTAGTAAGAGTTGAATTCCATTCTGACTACTGCTTGCCATACTGTAATTAACGGAAGCAGGGCCACACAAGCAACATATGAGGATGAGGCAATCACAGATGATGGAACACAAAAATGGTCATAGGCAAATAAGTGTCCTTCAATAGAAATCATATAATTCTGGAACCATGACTCAGATCATACCCAAATAATCATGTCCTTCAACCATGTTGAATCATAAAAAGGAAAGTGAAGCATTTAGGCTTTAGCGCACAATAACTTTGTTTTCATCACTAAACCTCGTGCAGATCAACTTTGAAAAAGATGTTCAATATAATATACACAATTAAGCAAATAAAAAAACATCGTTATAAATTAATCTATACTAGCAATAGCATAGTTATGTTCAATTCGATCAGTATGGAGCAAAATGATAAGTCATTCCCGGTCAAATTAACTAATTTTCTTGCAAGTGTCAAACTAACTAATTATAAAAAAAATGAATAAATTCAAGGGAAAATAGCAACTTAAGCAAAAAATATTCAATTTTCCCACAGATCCTATAATCAAACATGCCAGTTCTGCCTTCTACTCAAACACAGATCGCTTTAGCATCAACCAAAACAAAACCCCAAACACTGCTGAAGACTGATGCCAACCAGCAGTACCAACCAACTCCGGTAAGTAAGAATCAAGCCATCATATAAGAAGAATGATGTAAACAATCATTACAACCAAATGTCAGATCAATAAAACGCCAATTCATTCCATGCCTCACTATCCAAATTCTAGATTTCATCCCAGAACTAAACCTCTTGAAAAATTTAACTACAGAATAAATTCAGATCTAACAATCTATGATGAAGCGAAAACAATGTCTTCATATCATGTAGCGAATTTGAGACTGCTCAACTAAGGATACCAATAATTTAGTCAATTCAGAAATAAGATACAACAGTTTACCTAAGAAGAAGGCAAAGCGCAACAGGGAGAATTTGTCGGGGAAGACGAAATGGGAAGGAGAGGATACCGAACTTCTGACCGGATAGTACTGGTTCTTTTTCTTTTTCTTTTTATTTCCAATGAATGGGCTTATAGTGAAACTTCACGGGCCCATGTATTCGGAGTATCGGGACTTTTTTCAAAATTAATTTTTGCCCATATGTATTGAGAGTGGTGCTCAAGAATGCGTTGGGCAGTCCCAAGACATTTAGAGGTCGCTCAGCGTTTAGGGGCAACCGTCTAGGCAAAAATATTTTTTTAATTTTTTTTTTGCAAATTTTTTTTTTCAAAAAAGAAGTCGGATGCCCAGCCTCGATCCGGGGTGGCCAGGCCAAAAAAAGTGCCTAGGCGCCGACAACTCAAACAGTGATTCAGAGTATTGGATTGGCACTAATTTTACACACTTATTTAGCTAGCTATCAACACTTGATTTCGTAAGTAAGTGACCCACTTCTTTTGGTCACTCACTCGCATATTGTCACATAATTAGGAGGAATGATATAAGGCACCTCCCACTATGTGCACCCCCCACACCTCTTACTCATATCATGTGGGAGCACATACACATGTTGGTGTATGTGGGACCCCATCTTTATAAATGTGAGGGGTGCCATGGAGGTGTCCTACTTTTCTGAGGTGTGATTTATCATTTTTGCATAACTGGTAGCATAAAAAATGTGCTTTAATAGTGTCTTATATTATTTTTTGGAATTGAGTGCTGAAATAGTCATGCTCTAGTGAGCGTACAGCAAGGATGCTACTGGCAATTTCATTGCAATTTTTTTCATCAGTTATGCAATATATAGGGGCTTCAAAATTAGGGTAGGTGAAAGTTGTCGAAAAAATAACTTCGGTTGATGGTCAATTTCTAATGTCAACTATTGGAAGACGTTCATCCAGAATTTTTTTAATGGGGTGACGATCATCAATTTCATATATATATATATATATAATAATTAATAATATTAAATAATATAACATACTATACGAAAAAATATAATGCACGAGACGGGACTAATTTATATTACAATCATAGTAGAAGAAAAACAAGTAAATTGCAGCAAAAGATGATTAAGAAAATAGTAGAAGAACCGAAAAACAAATAATGCCAAAATTACATTTATAAATTAATACGTAATTTTTTCCACTTCTGGTCATTAGAATTAAAATATAAGAACAATTCTGGCATAATGGTGACGATTTCAGAACAGTTTAAAGTTTTTAGGAATGATTGTTTGTCGTTAAAAAAAAATCCTAACCAATTGTGTTTAAGGTGTCCTTTTTTGTTACTCAAGTACCAAATTTGTCTCTAAAAGTGTTTTTTTTGTTGTTAAAGTGTCATTTTTAACTGGGTAATGCTACTCATACACACTTATTTGATACCAATAATTGACATTGTGATGTGGGAATCGTCACAACCACAAGTTTTATTATTTATATTTATTTATTTTATTTTATTTGTGGTTGTGATTTTTGACACATCACAATGTCAAAAAATAATGTTAATAAAATGTGTACAAATAGCATTTTCTTAATAATAAAATATTAATATCAACAAGTATGCAAAAGTAGTGAATTAAGATGCATATTTATGACATCAAACAGAAGAGAACAAATAATATAAATCCATATGGATAGGGAAAAAGTTCTATAGCTCTCATTCTGTATCTACTCTATAAATTCTCCTTTCCCATTTCTTCTGGTGGAGAAGCCATCTTTAACATGCATCTTCCCACTTCTCCCATGAGGCTGAAGAAATAGTGTACTCCGATTCTGGTGCTGAAGAACCACCGCATCAGGCTATCAAGAAAAAGGGAATGAATAAGTTGCATTGTTATTGCCTAGAAGATTGTCCAAAATTAAACTGCATATTCCATCAGAAAACATAATTTCGATATTGACTCTAGGAATTTAGAAAAGTGTATCTAGAGTTTGAAACCACATTCAATTGACAATACCACAAGTGAAGATTTTACCACCACTTGCTCCCAGTTTTATTATCGAGGAAACTAGAAACTTTCTTTATATTTGAAAATTCAGGCAACAATTGCATTTGTATCTACCTCAACAATGTCATCCTCAACTTGTTACTACGGGGGGTCTGGATTCACTGATGGAATTCATATTAAGCAAAATGTTGATGGTTTGAATTATACTATGGTTCCATCAGCAGATCAGTGGCACGTTGAAACTACTAAAGACAAAATATATACACCTAACAAGCACCAACACTTCAATTATATGGCAAATCCAATTAACTGCAGATATATTAATGGTGTCCTGAGGTCAAATAATTGCACGTATATCTTGTAAGCAATGTTGTTATTCTAATGTCGATACCCAACACTACAAAATTGGGCAGATTTTTCATGAGTTTGACGTGTTAGTTCGATCAATATGCAAAGTAAACAAGTTAGAGTATCAGACACCATAAGTACATGTTGAACTCAGGGTCATTCAAAACACTCATAGCATAGCAACATGAAGCAAGAAGTATATTCACAAATAGCAAGATGGTGAAAATTGTGCACTGTCGAGGACAATTCTTTAACAGTATCGGGCTCTAAGATTGCACATAGCATACCCACGAATCCAATCAACAACCCAAAGAGCATGATCATCCCAAACGCAACTCGACTCATCCCTTTCACCAAATATGGGATTCGTAACTTCGTTTGAGAGGTGCGAAGCCCCATTGAGATTCCACAATAACGACCACATTTCACAGGAATCAATCCATGTTCAAGAAAATTAACAAACCAAGGAGTGCCCAAACGGGTATCGGATCCGAGTAGTGCATTACTCGGACCCGAACCCGAACAAAACGGGTAGGAATTTTTTTTTTGCTAACTCATTCTTTTGCTAACTCATTTTTACTCATTTTTGCTAACTCATTTTTTTGCTAACCCGAAAACCGTTTAATTAAAAAAAGTTGCGTTTTGCTAACTCATTTTTTTTGCTAACTCATTCTTTTTTTGTTCATTCTTCATTCTTTCGGGATTCAGCGGCGTTCGTTCAGGTATTCGTTCTTCATTTCTTCATTCTTTATTTCTTACTGCAATTTTGTGAGGACCTGTGCTGTTCCTTTCGAAATTATGGGTAAATGAATGGTTTCCAAGGTTTCAATCGTTAGGGTTTCGGTAGTTCGATTTCGTGAATTGATTTCACATATCTTTTTACTGTTCTACTGCACGATCAAAGATGCCCTATCCCCTGGTTAGTTATACTCAGCCTAAATCAACCCGTAGTAAGCATTATCAACCAAAACAACAAAACCGAGGAGAACAAAGGGGCAATTAGCATGGATACCTTTCCACTCATAGTTCTTATCACCCTCAACTAGAGCACCTCACATCCAATGTCATTAATCCACATGAAAATCCAAAACATACTCATTGATGTCTTTGATATATTCCACTCTGAAAAAGACCGAAGAGTAGAGAGGTTTTTGGAGATTTTCTCTTGTATATTTCAATGAAGAATGAAACCTATCTTTATAGTTACAAAAACTCACGTTTCCACCTTCTCCACAATCCCTAAAAATCAGGAATCCTAATAAGGTAGGATTTATAATTATCCTCTCCTTATTTACAATATTTTTCAAACTTAAATCTAATTCTTAACACTTTCAGATGTATCACACTATTGTTTCTTGAATTGATTTCTCATATGATATGACTGACTATAGCTTATTGGTTTTTGGGTGAATGGATGAGATTGTGGTTAACTTGACATGTGTTACTGAGCTTTTTTCAGACTTGCTAGTGTCACCGTTTGATGCTCATGTGATGCTATAACTTCTTTGTTCTGCATTCACAGCGTCAATGGGAGTCTTCTTACAGCGCCAACATCAGTAAAATACGTATTGAATTTATTGCTCTGCAGTTTTACTGCTTTTATAAACCATTGGTGGACAAAACAAAACCTGCTATAAGTGCTTTTGACCATGAACTACTTTTAACCGGATTTTTCATGGGGTAGGTATTCCCAACTTATGTGTTTGGTAGTGAACAAGTGAACAGGAAGAAGTCTAAGATATGTAAGGCTCTTACTGGGATGGTTACACCAAGATGGCATTAAGAGGAAAACACATCATTTGTCTGGGATAGTAATAGCATTTAATGGTCCATCTCGCTTTTTAAATAAATATCTTTATATATTGGGTTTAAAAAAAACCAGTAACAAAAAAAAAATACTGGGTTTCGGGTACCCGAACCCAAAACCCCATACTCGGACTCGAAATCTTCGGGTAGTAAAAAAATTACCCGGACCTGGAACTGCTACCCGCTACCCGCCGGGTAGCGGGTCCGTATCCGGGTAGGGTACCGGTAACCCGGTACCCGCGAGTATTTTGGTCACCCCTAAACAAACCCACCAACACAACCGCGAGGTGAGCGGAAAGCTTGGTGAGTGACGAACGAGGGTTAACCGGTGAGGGGCGAGGGGCGAAAGCGTGACGAAGTCCGCTGTTTGCAAACGCCAAAACAGAAACATAAGGCGAGGGCCAAAATGGCAGACGGGCTGCAGCCTGCAGGTAAATTTTTTTATTGGGGCGGACCTAAAATCTGCCGTAACCCGAGCTCGCCCAAACATAGGTCCGCCCTTGGATAGACCCATTGTAATTCGTAAATAAACTATGGGGCCGAAATAAGAATGGTTATAGAAAGGCCCAATGGATGATCCATGTGTAAAAGACTTTAGTTATCTTTTACCTTTTTACTTTTACAGCCCAGTCCGCCCGTATGTCCGGTCCGCCCGTATGTCCGGTCCGCCCGTATGTCCGGTCCGCCCTTTCACATAGATCCATAGTAAACAAGATATGGGGCCAAAATAAGGCTAATAGAATGGCCCCATTGGTGATCCATGTGTAAATTGCTTTATTTATGTTTTACCTTTTTACTATAACATATATAGGAACAAAAATTATCTATAAAGAAAAACGGCGATCCTTGTTATTTGGCGTTTTGTAAGTTGTTGATCAATTCCTACTCTAGACTGAAGTCATCCGTAATCCTCCAACAATTGGCAATGGTGGGGCTGGTGATGCGTGCGGTTCAGTATGAGGGCTACGGTGATGGAGCCAACGGTCTTAAGGTGAATTCTTGGCCGGTGAATGTACATTTTTTGTAGTGAGTTGATATTTTGTGAAATCTTGATTTATTTTGGGTGTCCATTGCAATCTGAAGATTCTACAAAATGGAACCTTTGTGTGACCATCAACTGACCCGATATGGTGATTTGAATATTATTAGACGTTATGGTCTCTGGATTTGATTGATTTTTCCGTTAATTAGGGCTAGGTTTTTCTTATTGTGCAGCTTGTTGAAGTTCCGATTCCTGCTCCTGGAAAAGGTGAAATGCTTATAAAGTTGGAGGCGGCAAGCTTAAATACTGTGGATTGGAAAATTCAGATGGGATGGGCTCGTCCATTTTTGCCTCTGAAGTTCCCTCATATACCTGGTATTGCTTGTATTTATGGAGTTGTTTTTAATCGATGATAAATTTCATAGGCTGTAGCCATTTGGACAACATTGAAATTTGTTAGTTTTTTTGCCTAGGTTAAGTGTTCGAATGCCTGGAAAAAAAATTGATGAAATATAAAAATCTGTTTTGTTTTGGATCCTGGGTTCAACCGTGATTTAGCTGATGATTTTTTGCAATTGAGTAAGAGTTTATTTTTTTTTGAGAGGTTTGTGTTTTATTCTTCTATTTCCATTGCCTTGTTTACCACAAGCAGCTGGGGATGTAGCTGGAGAGGTGGTTGAGGTCGGAGCTGGAGTAGAAAGCTTTAAACCGGCTGACAAAGTTATCGCCTATGTGAGTCACCCTGTTAGGAGCATAGTCTTTAGCCATTTGCGCTAGCATTTGTTACTATTGAGTGGAATTAGTGAATGCTCTGTTTTGATATGTCAATAAACAGACTCAAGGTGGTGGTTTGGCTGAATATGTTGTAAGCAAAGAAAAGTGGACAGTTCCAAGGCCTCCTGAAGTATCAGCTGCTGAAGGCGCGGGACTTCCCAGGGCAGCTCTTACAGCGCACATGGCTCTCACCCAATGCGCAGGCCTCAAGTTAGATGGAACAGGGCCGCAGAAAAACATTCTGATTACAGCTGCATCTGGCGGGGTTGGCCATTATGCTGTTCAACTTGCAAAGTTGGGTAACACGCATGTAACCGCTACTTGTGGTGCAAGGAATCTGGATTTTGTGCAAGACCTTGGAGCCGACGAGGTTCTTGACTACAATACCCCAGAAGGAGCAGCCCTTCAAAGCCCTGTAGGCAAGAAATACGACGTGGTGATCAACTGCGCAGAACCCTTCCCTTGGTCTGTGCTCGAGCCAAACCTTAGCACGAACGGGAAGGTGATTGTCTTCAATCCGGATCGATTCTCTTTCAGGACTTTTGTAATGGCGAAACTCATCTTCTCTAAGAAACAACTAGTGCTGCTGCCGTCCCTCTATCCCAAACGTGAGAATCTCCAGTATCTTGTTGAGTTGGTAAAGAAAGGTAGGCTCAAGTCCAACATTGACTCCATGTACCCTCTCCGCGAAGCTGCTAAAGCTTGGGCTACGATTATGAAGGGCCGTGCAACTGGGAAGGTCATCATTCAGCCGTGAAAGGTATTAAAAGATGGCTATGATTTTCTCCCAGTGTACATATTGCGGATATGCATAGCTGCTCAAATCGATAAACCTCTACTCCTGAGCAACCTGCACTGCAGGAATCAGTAGCTGAAGATACATATCACTTTGATCCTCCTTAATGTCTTCCCACTATCGCTACTCTGGTTATATTTTTCTATTATTTTTGGTATTCACTCTGGCGTATAGCCTCCGATGTAAAAAAAAAAAAAAGATGGCTATGATTTTCTGAAAAGAAGCATATAAGAAAGGCTTAAAAAGTGACGTGTGTAATGGATTTTGTTTAGTAGTTTGTCATTAAAATTCATGTTTTGCAAGCACTCCACTTATTGCTATGACATAGTTGGAAGAATTCAGTTGCTTTACTTTGTTGGCTTATTTGGCGTTATGCACAAAAATGTTGATTGTTCTGAATCTCTTATTAAAGAATGTTGTAAGTCTCTAGATGAGCTTTTGAGGGTAATTGGGGCATGAGGGAAAAATGGGCTGGCGATTCTTTTTAACATTATCCTGACAATTGGAAAGATGCCAGAGGAATGACAAAGTAGCGTAGTAGTTCCACTCTATAAGAATAAAGGTGATGTGCAACAATATGGCAATTATAGGAGTATTAAACTCCTAAGCCACACTATGAAATTGTGGGAACGGGTTATTGAACTTAGACTACGGGGTGAAGTGCGGGTGAAAGAGAATCAATCTGGCTTCATGCTAGGGAGGTCGACGATGGAAGCAATCTATCTTCTCCGGTTAATGGAGAAGTACCGGGCACGTAAACGCAATCTCCATAGGTCTTTATCGACCTAGAGAAGGCATATGATACTATACCACGAGAGGTTATTTGGGAATGTTTAGAGACTAAGAAGGTCTCATGGATGTATGTGAGGGCTATACAAGATCTGTATGAGGGTGCGAAGACTAATGTGCGAATCCCGGTAGGAGAAACAAAATATTTTTCAGTGGATATAGGATTGCATCAAGGATCAGCACTGAGTCCGTTTCTGTTCACAGTAATTATGGATGTACTCTCTCAAGATCTACAGGACGAAGTACCATGGTGTATGTTATTTGTGGACGATATTGTCTTAGTGGCTGAGACGAAGGAGTAGGTCAATGCTAAGTTGGAGCGTTGGACCAGCACAGTAAATCCATGGATACAAAAAAACTCATACAAGAATAGCAACATGATACTCATACCAATATATGTCAGTTCCTGTTTTGGGCAGAGCATAGAGTTGGCGTTGAACTATGAACTGAAGCATCCAAAATCCCGAAGGGATATAATGATGTTTAATATGTCAAAAATCATACACCGCGTTTGGATATGCAACCAAAACTTGCTTTTCCCAGCAAATTTATTGAAAGTAAAGTAAACATTAATACCCATACCCATAACACCAACCAATGCATTAACGACTATATTTTTTAACCAGCCACAATGCCAATCCAAGTACTCAACCCGCCGTAGAAACATTGACAGCCCAACACCAACCAAGAACAGAAATCAAGCCAACCAATAATGTAATGTTATGCAAGCCCTTCATCGATCAGATTATCAGCAGACCACTCAGAAAGCACCAGGAAAACAGCCGCAAAGCATTGGGCTAGTAACTATGGCATCTAAAGTATCATAGCCGGACAAAGACCCACCAGTATCATCTTCTTGGTTTTTTAGCTTTGTGGGAAGAGTTGTAGAAGAAGGAATATGGTAGGGTTGTGGATCAGAGACGACGGGGCTGGTATTTTAAAAGGCTCCGTCGAGAGCACTGAGGTTTGTTTTCCTCTTTTGGAATGGATATGGAATAGGAGACTGTTTGTAAATGCTTATTTAAGCTGCTTTTGGTGGTTACAGAGCAGTTTTATTTTTTGGAGTATTTGTAAAATCTGCTTCTGCTTTTGCTTCTGCGGTGCAACAACTGTTTTAAGCCATAATTCAAAAGCAGAGAAGAGACTGCTTCTGCTGTGGAAAAGCACTTTTTTAAAAAAGTACTTTAGAAAAGTGCTTTACCACAGTAAAACTATTTGCAAACACTCCATAAGTGCGGTAGGAGGGGTGTGAACAGGAGAGGAGACGATAGTGGTATTTAAAAAGATGCTCGGTGTTGAGAACAAGGTTTTGTTTTTGTTGTACAGTTTGTTGCAAAGTAAAATAAATTGGGATGGTGTGTATCTTCAGGCATTAGGCTGAAGAAATACCGTTAATTTTATTAATTTTGATTCAATTTGTATTTTTCTACAATTTTTAATTGATATAATAATAATTATTAAACATAATTTCGGTAAGAATGATATAATTTTTGCTCCAAAGTGTATTTTTCTACAAAGTATGATTTCATTAATCCATAATTGTGCATATGATTATCAAACACAATTTTGGTAATAATAAAATGTAGTTTACTTTGATACTAAGCATATGTTTTTCCTAGTTGAAACCATACAATTTTCATCCACTTTGCCTTTGCTAAGATTTACAAATTATTTACGATTTCGAGTTTAGGGAAAAGCATTTCAAGAAACTTTTTAAGAAAAAAAAAGGATATGCTGGATGTAAAATTAAGAGAAGCGATATGCATCCAACCTTCATAACCAACCAAAAGTTGGGAAAAGTGTTTTTATCAGTAAAGACACGTTTTTTTGGTTTGTTTACTTATTTGTCAAGGCAGCAAACATGGTTCTTTCATCCTTTTACTCCACGCCTTTTCTTTCTTTTTACATTTTCAATAAAATTAAATAATATATTATTATTTTAATAAAATTCTATCTTTTTGTACAATTTGAAATATCCGCTCCATCGTTTATCATTGAACGAAACAGAGACCACTATATTTATCAGCGTGTCATGTACTTCAATTGGACATGTGACATCATATACTTCCGATGAATTTATTTTTTATATGATATGCATTCAACATTAGTCAAACGAAAATAGTTGAATACGCATTTCGGGAAACATACACAGATTCTGATTTCTGCGGCATTGCCGTCAAAAAAATTAAAACTCTATCAAATAAACATTTTAAAAGCAACAAACTTAACCCTAACATTAAACGGTGTGTTACGAGAGCTAAAATAAAAGTTTTGGAATCATCGTATCAAAATCATAGATTCTGGTTTCGGCGGCTTCGCTGCTAAAAAAAACTAAAACCTTATTAAATAAGCATTTTAAGAGCAATAAACTTAACCCTAGCCTTAAACGGTGTGTTACGAGGGCTAAAATCAAAGTTATAGAATTATCGTATCAAAATCAGAGATTTTAGTTTTGGCGGCTTCGCCGCCAAAAAAATTAAAACCTTATTAAATAAACATTTTAAGAGTAACAAACTTAACCCTAGCCTTAAACGGTGTGTTATGAGTGCTAAATTAAAAGTTTTGGAATTATCGTATCAAAATCATAGATTCTGGTTTCAGCAATTTTGCCTCCAAAAAAAGTAAAACCCAATTAAATAAATATTTTAAGAGCAACAAACTTAACCCTAGCCTTAAACGGTGTGTTACGAGTGCCAAAAATTATTATTTTTAGTTGGATGCCTATCAAATAAAATATAATTAAATAATAAATATATTGAAACTATATGATATCGTATGTCAAATTAAAGTACACAACACGCTGATAATTATGGTGTTCTCAGCTTCGACAAATGATAAGCGATTAAGCGGATATTTCGAATTGTACATGAATGTAGGAGAGATTAAATGTTTATTAAAAGAATAATATATTATTCTTTTTTATTGGAAAAGTTAAAAAAATGTATTTCATACTAAAAAAATTAGGTTTACTGCGCCTTTTTGATTTCCATTTCTTTTTTTCTTTTCTTTTGGAAATGTATAAAACGTGCTTTCAATTGTAAAATCGTATTATTCCACTTTTAGTTGGTTGAAGTGGTCATTTCTCTAAAATTAATAGTGTAATTTTTCATTATGCAAATGTATTACACTTCTACTAATCTAATAGTTTATGTATATTAAAATATGAACATAATAATAAAAAACAATCATGAATATGCAAACCAGACTTGTAAACATTACCCAATAGTTGTGTTTCAAATTTCCAAGCAAATAACAGATGTGTAAGAATAAGAATTCGATCCCATCTAAACTTCTTTGGAGCAACTACTAAATTAATATAACTAAGATAATACCCGTGGCTGAAACCACGGTCCTTGAACTAAATATATTAAATTTCTCGTGCATAGATATACTCTGTGGCTATGTTAGATATACCATGTGGCTATGTTAGACATAACTCGTGGCTGAAACTACTATTCGGAGTTACATGTTAATCATGTAATATTTTTGAAAATTGAAGATGTATTCAAAACACCCCTCCCCCAAGGTCACCATCCCCAACCAACCCCAACACCCCCTTCCCCAAACATGCTAAGACATGAATACCCATGGCTTAGCTACGATCCGTGAATTAAATATATTTAATTCCCGTGCATAGATATACTTTGTGGCTATGTTAGTCGTTAGATATACTCTGTGGCTATGTTAGACATAACTCGTAGCTAAAGCTACTGTTCGGAGTTACATATTAATCATGTAATATTTTTGGAAATTGAAGATGTATTCAAAAGAAAACACCTCGTCTCCATTGAAGGAGATATGAATTTACCTGCACAATATATGGGGTTCACTGTATGAAGGATATGCAGCTGCAGAAGAAACAGGAGCAGAACAGAGTATATACTCTATGTGATCTGCTAAAGATCTTCGAAGCAATAAATGGTACACCAAACTCTCCTCTGTTATTCTGAGCTTGAGCACATACTCCTTCAGATATTAATGCACTGCACATAATGGTGTTATAAGCAAGGAGTCAGCAAAATGGGATAAACAACCGAAGATAAATTCGTTCACGAACATAGAGGCAATACTTGGTGATTGCGAAGCATATAAAAACTAAACAGAAATTCCATGTTGGGTGAATCCAGCAGCAGGAAGGAGCATTGGTAGAATATAATCCCAGTCTGTCATATTATGCATAAAACATAATTCCATCCAGTAGCAAGAAGGAGCATGGGTAGAATTTTATTTCCAGGGAAATTCAGGATTGAGACTGAGATTGTTTCTTCAAATTGAAAAGAGATATGCTAAAATATTATGCCACCTAATCAAAATATTAATATTGTCACCAATTAAGATAAAATCTCATCTTAAAAGCATATAAGGTTTTCCATCTTATTCAAACATATCATTAGTGGAGATTTCCACATACTTTAAAAACAATCTGATGCTCTTCAAATAGCGATTACCAACCTTACCTGGTGTCTTACCCTTTTCCGACTTCTTCGAGCTGCAGAATTACAAATACTTAAGGTCTAGAACTTAAAATATAGAGGTTATTTGAATAACAAACACTGTGAAATTCAATAAAATAGCAGTTGATTTGTACAATAATCTTTTCACTGTAATCACCCCAAGCAGGTAGATAATGTCCAGGCCATGCATGTCACCATAATAAAAGACAAATATTATGTAATCTGTACCACCAGGAATTGCACCGAACACATCATAGAATTATAACAGAACTGATAAAGCAGAAATGGAAAATATATACGACCTGGATATGCAAAAATTTGAGATGGGAACATCATTAAGAGAACGAACTAACAATTTTTGAATGAGACCAATTACCGATAAAAAGTAAAACCCGGGTTGCGCTGTTAGCCGTAGGATATAGAGCAGACTTTCTTGTAGTAGTGTTGGATTGTATAGACGTTATATGTCACCAATACCTTCCTGATAAGCTTAATTGTGTGTGTATTCTCACGGGATAGGGTGTTTCCTGATAGATGCTTTACCACAATGATAGTGAGTCTGTTTCAATGTTAATCCGAGTAATGCTTCTTTCCAGTTTCCACACAGAATAATAGTCCTTTAAGTAATTCCTCTGTCTCTGCTTCAATAGGCTTTCTAAGCAAGCACAATGCGAACATAGTTTTAGCTCAACCAAATAGCTATATGCAGAAATTGGAAGATACTGGAGGCAATAAGTACAACAATTCATGAAAAACTCAGTCATGAAACAGAGCTTCATAAAGACATCATCGATTTCTATACTCAGCTTTCATGTACTTCTGCAAACAAAAATGCAAACCAAGATGCTATAAAAAAATATTCAATCAAAAATTCATGACGAAATCAAAATTCAATGTCAAAATCAAAAATATAAAAACATGATGAAATACCACACAATGCAACACAATCAACCAATAAGCAAAGTCAAAAGGCAGAAATTGGAATTTCTTAGAAATTAGAACACAAAACACGTAAAATTGTGATGCATAAATGGAATCCACCCCAAGCCATATAGATTAAGGGAGTTGGTATGCATCTGTTGAGATAGTGATGGATTAAATACTAAAAGTTTAAAAGGCCTATATAAACAACTAAAGGAAAACATAAATTTTAAATCGAATTACACCTTCCCGACCTTGATACAATCAGACAGCATCAACCCACTCATTTTCCTTTCCAAATGAGTCCACCACCGATTTAGAATTATTCCATTTTCATCTTCCTCAGCCTCTCCATTCTCTACGGTCTCCATTGCAGTAACTAGTGAAATCACTGTAGGAAAAGAAAACAAATAAATAAAAGCAGGAAAATATCAAAAAGTTAGACTCCGGGCTCCGCAAGAATTTAGCCGATGTTCTAAAAATCATTCTGGTGGAGCTCCGGATGATAAGAAAAGAAGAGAGGAGACATATCTGAGCAAACTCCAAAAATGGCATATCTATCGGGAACGTACACTCTTCACCCCAATTTGAATTCCCAAACATTGACATGAGGGTGCAAGTGAATCCCTCTCGAGATTATCCTGAATCCAGAGGGATTTGATTTGAGACAAAATTCGGGTAGCAGGATTTGAGAGGAGAGATTAGGTGTGTTAGTCGCTAGATCCAGCCAGGGATAGGAGATTTCCACCAACTTCGGAGTATTGATACTCGTAGATCTCTCCGAGGGATGACTACAATTTTTCGAAACTGTGAACTGCAAGACGGATGAAGCAGCGCTATAGGGTTGAGACGAAATTGGTAGATTCGATAGGATAAGGGGAGTGCTTCTTGAAAAATAGTTGAAGGGAAGTTGCGTTCTAAGAAAATGAGATAATTTTGCAATCTGTCGCAGAAAATTTTAGGTGAAGAGGGTGGGTTGAATAAAATGAAATCCCACTAAATTAGGGATTCCGATGGTTTCCAAAAATGATGAGGATTCCTTGTGCTGATGACGTTGCAAATGTGTTGAAGTGTGCAGTGACTTGGCGTTCACGTGGCTTGATGATGTGGCGTAATTTTGAGTTGGGAATGATTTCTCTCTCCCCTTCTTTTTATATATAGAAGATGTGTTGAGAACTCAGTTTTCATCGTTCTCTCGAAGTGTTGTCTCATCATCTCAAAAGAAGAGTCTTGAGTTGTGGAATACCATCGAGACTCTGGTAGCCCCATTTGAAGATTTGCTCAACCGGAATATTATGATCTACCACGATTCCACTATAAAGATACGATTTTGTATTCGTATTTAATTATCAGATCCGTTATGATATTTTGGAGTCAATCCTACATCCTAGTTGATTTTGAGCATGTTGTGAACAGGTGGTTGTTTGATTCCTCTTCATCTCCGCGAATTGGGCATTCGATTGATATGATCTGAATATGCAATTTTGCAAAATTCTCTTTGATAGGCAATCTGTTCTGGAATAGTTTCCAGGAGAAAGCCTGGCTTTTGGTACTTATGATATACATCATGAAAGAACCGCACCAAAACCCCAAGAAAGACACATGGCGGAATGACACAGGCTGCCCGACTGTGTTAAAAATCACATCCCCAAATTAAATCACTCCACGCGTCTTTCCTATGGCTTTCATGTCCGTATCCTCGTCCGGCATATCAGTTCTCGGCTTTTGGTGGGCACCGGTTTGTTCCAAGCTTCACCAGATTCCAAGCAGGAAAGATTTGACCTTCATTCGTGTGACATTAAAGCTTCATAAATTGCTTTT
>JAOYMZ010024269.1:0-17761 GCA_025802335.1 Pinguicula primuliflora | reverse complement strand
GGGGGACGCGTCTTCCGTTTTCGATCGTCGTTTCGTTCGGAAAAATCTTCCAAAACTTAAGTTTACCTCTGCGCGTTGATTTTGAATGACAAGGAACAAAATACTACAACACGTGCAACCTTCAACATAGAAATTGATTAAGTCAAGGATGAGTGATCTTTTGTGTATGATATATAGGATTGTAGTTATGTGATCCAGATATGTGTCTTATTGGTTTGTAAATATAGGTTTGGTCCGTGACCAAAAATAGTGTACATCATGTTGAAAATTTTTCGTCTTTATAAAATTTTTGCTTAACCAAAAAAAGATGAATTGAATTTTAATTGTCCTACATCCGGCATGTAAGTTATTTCCCTTATTTGTGACCTATAGCCAAGATTGGAGAATGAGCGGTTTAGGTGTGAACATAGCATCCATCTCAATTTTGCAATCTTATGCATTCGGAATCTGCTTTAACTAATTGTTCAGGATCCTAAGGTTAATAATGGACCCTATGAAATCAAAAATTGATTATCAGACAATTGCATAATCAAATGGGATCATGAGAGCGGTGGGGTGGGCAAAATATTTTAAAAATTCTATTCTGTAAGTGCAGGAAGTAGCACACAAGATAAAAAATCAACCTAGTTTGGTGGAAGAGCTGACAGCGAAGAAATCCAGGTGATATGGATTTACTCGGAAAACCTGCACGACACCCCAATCACGCATCTATTTCGCACCGCTTGTAAGTGAACACATTGGTGTGTGTGCTCCCACATACAAGAGGCGCACGTCTTATAGCACATCTCTTTAACCAATTGTTTCTTAAAAAAAATTATAACTTTGAGCCAATTTATTGGATTGCTTTTCATGTGGTTTAGGGTATTATTATTTGGTGCACTTGATCTATATTTCCCGATCCCAGCATGAGCAAGTGATAACCATCTACTGGGTCCAATTATAATACAAACCAAGCTTCTCAAAGAGCTTACGCGTCAGCGAACAGCACTGGCCCTTGTTCGACAGTGTCTACTGGCAGAAGCTCACACATTTGGCAACAACTAATTGCTTCTCGGGATCTCATGTTGCAGCACAGTTTCTGGTATATTGGAGACGGGACGACATTAATATGATACGAGATAAATGGTTCGAACCCGGACCAATTAACACTCTAATATCAGTAGCTGATCAGGGGAAGACTGTCACCCAATTCAGAGTTGACGATCAATGGTACCTAACAGATATCTCTTTGCCTGATGAAGCGCAGCCCGGATTCTTGCAACACCTATATTTCTGTAGCAAGATAAATGTATCTGGGAACCAAAGTTAGACGGAGTTTTTAGTTTTAAAGCAGCCTGGCATCTCGTTCGGCATAGAGCATTGCCCAGACAAAGATTCAAGCAATTGTGGGATGTCTACATTCCACCGAAGCTAAGCATATTGGTATGGAGAGCTCTGATTAATGCATTACCAGTTGATGACCGCATTAGACATGCTGGTATTCCTCTTGCCTCGAAGTGTATCTGTTGCAGCATAAATCCATAGGAGGAAACGGTGGATCATCTGTTTGCACATGGCGAAATGGCCCAAGAGGTTTGGAAACTGGTGGGACAAATCTGTGAGGTTCCAACTTCCCTGGCGGATCTACCAACGTGACTAGATATCTGGAACGATATGGCTGGATGTGAAACAGTTAGTTTTATCAGAAGAGTCATGCCTCTCTGTGTTTGCTGGCAGCTCTGGGTGGCTAGATGTCAAAAAATATTCCAGGATACACACTCTACTGTCATGCATATAGTTAACCGATCGTGTACACTCCTACATGACATTTTCTTATTTGTGTAGAAAATCCTACCTGCACCATCGACTAAAGCAGATATTCTGGACCATCTCCGAATTCAGCCGACAATGATCAAAAGAAAAAAGGCACCGTTGAGTGGTTGGGAGCCTCCAAAAGCAGGGCATATTGAGCTGGAAGCAGCAAGCTACTCTACAACTGCCTGTGGTATTCTATGGGATCACTCAGGCCTGTTGATAAATTCTTTTGTTTTCGAAGCACAACAGCCTCAATCTGGGCGACTTGAAGCTATCGTACGAGGTCTGGGAATCTGCAAGGAGAGGCGACAGACCAATGTTCAGATTGACATTGATGTACCCCTTAGGTTTCTTGAGTCTGACACTGGAAAAGGATGCCCTTGGAGGAGCCTTCCACATTTCTGCCGATTGAAAGAGATACTAAACACAAATCCAGGTTTCGTCCTTAAAACAGTGACAAGGAACCAGACAATCTTAGCCCGTAAGTTTGCCAAATGGAGTTTTGAAACATGTGACACTAATTTTTTCACAAAGGTGTCTGTCCTGAAGGAACTGCAGAAGCGCTGCACAGTCACTGATTCACCTGAAGCAAAGACATACAAAAACTCCAACTGGAAAAATATAAAACATTTGGAATGCTACGGCTGCGCCAAGGATTCCCATTTGGATCCTATTGCGGTTTTGGATGACACGAGGGTGGATGCTAATTTTATTAGCAATCACCTCCGGCCAAGGTACACATCTTGTCTAAGAAAAGAATACGAGACTGCAGCACTGCACGAAAGACTTTCTAGTTGCATTATCTGCATTATTGGTTGGATAAAACCTTGATCACTGCTTTTGTTTCAATGTGAGGATGAGCCTTAAACTGGATGGTTGCTGCTGATCGCAAACTGGCATGTTGATATATCTGCAGATGATCGAATTACTGCTCCCGATGGCCTCGGCTACCTCCAGGGATGTTCAGAATCCCTTCAGGGTGGTCTTATGACACAACGGGGGTGTCTGCTAACCGTAGGTTATCCACACACACTCGGGCAACGGTAACATCTCTGAAATTTTACCTCTGGATTACACACTAATGCAATTTGCATATTGAGCTGAGACCTGATGATTTCTTCTATATGGCAACTCACTGGCAATCTTGATGGAGTCTATTTTGAGATACCGCTGGAAAATGATGGCTCTTCCGAAGAATTTTGGAGAGTTTTACGATGTTCACAAGAGCCGCTTCAGGAGGGAGTTTTGTATTCGCTTGCTGATGCCTAAATGGCGCAAAACTCAGCTGCTCAAAAATCCTGATGGAGCCTCATTCTATTCCCACTGATGACATGAATGCTGAGCTTTACTGGTACTGTCACAAGAACCAACAGGGGTTGCGCTGATGTAGATGAGGGACTGCGTGGAAATGGACAGGAACATGATGCAAAATATGACTCGGGAGATGAAGCTGCAATGTTTCACTGATCAAACCAAAGCAACAACTGGAAGCTATAACTAATCAGCTAACAACAGAGCGCGAGCGATGCAGGCAATGCACATTGGGTTGACAACAACAACTCGAAGATGCTCTCATATCTCATGGACAAAGATTTAATTTTTACTTAGATTCACTACTTTGATTGTAAAACTTTTGGTGGAGGACTGTTGACATCAATAAATTTTTTTTAAAAAAAATCTTTGATTTATTAATTTTTCATCAATTTTGTTATCATTTACATAATGTGGTCAAAATTTAACCTGTGATAAATTTTTGTAATATAAATATCAATATTTTTTAAGTAAATTGTCTTGTCAAAAGTAATGAAAAAAAGTAGAAATGAATATGAAAAATGTTTAGTGGTAGCCGGGTGGTGCTACAAAAAAACACCACCTAAATTCATTACAAAAAAACGATAATTTCAAACAATAATGAATAATTTATTCTACGCGACGGACGGTGATCTCAGAGAAAAAACAAGTGAAACGTAACCCGTGAAAGAGAAACTAATGGTTTAAGAATGACAATTTCAATCAAAAATTGCACTGTTATGGAATTCAAATCTCTCATATATATACCGAGGGCGGATCTGTTCAGGGGCGGACTCGGGCTATAGCCCGGGCCCGATTTTGATCCGCCCACAAATTTTTTTTTTGAAAAATTATGACTTTAGGTCCAATCCAGTACTCCAGTCCTGCCAGAAGATTCAAGTCAAGCCCAATCCTGCCTGAGGCCCGAGCGAAGTGTAATTACTGAAGAACAGAAGAAGTCGGATCAAAATTGGAAGACGGAAGTCAGAAATCAAGTGGGAATACCGGAAAGAACAGATTTTTTACCGAACAGAACAATAGCCCTTGCCCTCCTCGCTGAATACTGCAGAATCGTGTTGTATCTTGTGGCTTCTTGTGATACTGCAGAATATTGCTGAATACTGCAGCCTTCAGGTGAGCTGTGGTATCGATTTCATTCTTCCATTTTTATGTCTTCTTTCAACTGAAGCGTATTGGGTTGGGATGGTAAATTTATTTCAATTGAAAGTGTGAGGTTGATGAATTGAAACGTGTTGGGTTGATTCCATTTTTTTATGTTTCTTTCAATTGAAACCTAAAATTTTTTGGAATTTATTATGGTTTATTCATAAATGCTGTTTTTTTATAGTTTGGTACTTTCATTTGTCCTTAGTAATGTAGTAGTAAAGATTTGTATAGTAGTAAATTCATTTGTTCATATTCATTTGTCCTCATTCACAATTAGTAATTATCATTTGCTCTTTTCATATATATTTTCGTAGATGGATGACAAACAAAAAGCAAAGAAAGCAAAAACTTAAACAATATATGCATTCTTTAAAAGAGATGATGCTTCGATAAGTAGACTGGAAAATGAGGTTGTTCCTCCACCTTTGGAACCTGAAATTGTGCATCTTACTCGTGCAACAATCGAACGAGCATTTTCAGTTATGAAGCGAGTCAAAACTGTTCTTCGTAATAGAATGGAAAGTCAATATCTTTCAGATTCGATGGTTGTTTACATCGAACGAGAGATATCTTTATCGATGAATTTTATGGTAGAAGTGGTCGCCGTGAGCGATGTATTTAGTTATTTTATCGTTTATTTATCTAGTAAACTGATTCGGATTACTTTATAATATTTAATATTTTATTAATATTTTTTATTATTATATTATTTATTTCAAAAAATTGGGCCTAAGCTTTCAGTCCAGGCCCAATTTTGTGGCTAGTTCCGCCATTGCAATGAGGAAGATAACTGGCATTGTCTCACGCTGAACTACAGGCCGGTGCAGACTGCGATTATGATATGTAAGGAAATCCAACTCAGAATTGGGGAAATTAGGCGAAAAATTGCCCGATCAGGAAGACTGAATTTTAAATTCCTAGTTTTAGTGAAAAACACTGTCATTTTGGAGCATCACCGGCAAGGTCATCGTATTCCGGCGATTCATCCGGCTTCTCTAGGAGAGAATTCTCTGTTGCTCCATGAGGCTTCATACTGCTCGATACAGGGGGTTATCAACTCCGACGAACTCGTTTTCTTGTTCTCCGGATGCGGAGATTCGAAAAGAAGAGGATTTAATGTCGGTGAAGATCAAATTGGAAAGAAGACTTACACGTTTTTTTGTGTTGAAATCTACTGTTAATTGATTCGCCCCATCATTTTTTTCTTGGCAATCGCTCCATCACTGATGTGAAGGAAAGTGGATTTTAATTTCTTAGTATTATTGAAAAACGACAACATTTTTGGCCATACACACAATTATTTCGTTGCCGGAACCGGACCAAAACTTGAACATATGATCTCCTATGTATAAGCTTTCTAACGATTTGCCCAATTTCGTCAACGGGCAACGAAATCATATAGATGTAAATTTAGATGTAAATTTATAGGTAAGTTGAACCTGTCCCTATATGTATATATATATTTGTCGAAAAAATACCTAAAATTCGAAAAATGCAAAAAACTGTACGTGCAGCGGTGTGGGGGCACGACGACGAGCGGTACAAATCCACAAAATCGAAAACCTGGAAAAACGACGGTGCAACGGCGAGCAGAGGCGAACGACCGGAAAATGCTTTTGTTCGTCAGAAATAATGGAGGAAAGAAAAAGTGGGGACCGTGGTGATAACGACCCGCACCGCTCTCTGGAATGTCGGTGCGATTCGCACGCCGCCCTGCAGAGAGTGGTGTCTCTTAACCACCGTAATTAAGGATTTTAATCAGCATCGTTTTTCCAGAGTGCGGTGTGGATTTGTACTGCTCTCTCGAAGACCAGTGCATACTACCGATCTCTGGAAAACCAGTTAGTGCTAAATAAGAAAAGGTGAGTAACCAGTGTGACAATATAACAAATTTGCGAGCAGAAAATTTCAGTCATATTTCTAGCCACCGTATCAAATTACAAAATACGATCTGAAATTGTATAAAATATGAAAAAATTGGGCCAAATATTGTTAGTTTAGCATCAGGCAAAAGGGGTGTTTTTTTTCACACGCCGAACTTATTGTGCCGAAATTTATTTTCAGCCATCGGACAACATATCCGATGACTGAGATCAATTCACTTAAGTGAATCGAATTCGGATCACGGGTTATGATCCACACTTAAATGACCTAATCACAGCCGTCGAACAACATATCCGACGCATATCCGACGACTAAAAAGAAATTTTGACAATATAAATATTTATTGGACACTACTATAAGCAGCATATGAAAAAAAAAAGCTAGCCTCTGTCTAGATTTCCTTCTCGAGAAAAAGCTGAAACTCTACTCTTTGACCCCCTCTCTTGAACACTCACGCATGCACGCACTCTGCAGAGTGAGAAGTGCGGACACGCATCTGTCACACTGGAGCAGCTCGAGTGTATGTAGTTTGTGAAATTTCCTGTTCGAATTGAAGAAACGGTTGGAGTATCAAACTTCCGAGTTGTGCCCATGGCAAACAATCCCGGTGAAGCCGCATCCGACGATTTTCTGGAGCAGATGTTAGGATTTCCAGGCTATGCGGCAGGGCCGGAGCCCAATTTGGCGGGAAACGAGGCGTCGCCGGCTGCGAGGATGCTGCAGCTCGGCTCGAGTGACGCCTCTGTGCATTTAGGAGTTGTTGGGTCAGGGCTTGGAGTTGGCATCGGAGGCACCTTTGGAATGGGGGGTGGGGGCGGGGGATTTCCGTTAGGGTTGAGCTTGGAACAAGGGAATGTTGGGTTTGGTGCTGCTTCCTGGAGTGGGAAGAACTTCCTCCAAGACGATCTCGTGGATTCGCGTGGCTCATCCTCCGTTAAAACGGTGAGTTTTATTTGGATAAATATGCGTGCGGAAGTGGTGATGCTTAACAAATCACGCCTCAATTGAATTGTGAATTTGATTTTCACTTGAAATGTTTTGCATTTCGAACTTCTAAGCATTGTAGAGTAGTCTGGAATGTTCTGGTCAGGTTTAAAGATTAGAGTCATGTGCCTGCAATTTCGTCTTTGGGTGACATGAATTATATGATACTTGTGGGATATGTTTTAGGTGCAATCGAGAGAATTATGTATTTGGTTTTTCCTACCTTGTTGATTACTGATTTGGAGTACACATCAATCCTCAAGTAAAAATAATGTCCTATGTTCTTGTACACTGATTGTTTCAAATGGAAGGTATCCATCCACGACCCCTTAGTCTTTTTACTTTGCAGAGTTTTCATGCTCAACCTATGACGAATACAGTTCATGCAGCACCACATCCCCCTCAGATGCGCCCGAGGGTAAGAGCGAGAAGAGGCCAAGCAACAGATCCACATAGCATAGCTGAGAGGGTATGTAAAATTTGGCTCCTGAGGTTGAACTTTTGAATCGGCATTTCATGAATTGTTTTACCAGGTGCATTGTTTAGTCCACTCTCTGTGTGAATGAGGTATACACTGTTGTAATGTATAGACGGCAAGTAATTTTTGAGCATTTTGTACAATGAGTAAGGCATTCTGCATATAGAGTTGCTATTTGTGTATTGACATCTAGACTGATAGGAATAAGTGAGACATATTATAGCAAAATGAACCGTGCCATTATATGATGTATTTTGTGTTACAGCTGCGACGAGAAAGGATAGCTGAGAGAATTAGAGCCTTGCAAGAGTTGGTTCCCAGCGTCAACAAGGCATGCTTTTCTCAACACTCTCCTACAGTAATTTAGTACTTCAAATTTCTAGTCTGGGTAGTAAAAAGAAGCATGATCAATGTGATAGCTTCGTTCTTTTCCTCGGCCAATTTTTGTTGCATGATGTTTTGACTAACACTTTGTTCATATTCTGTTCGAATAATTCCTACAGACTGATAGAGCCGCTATGCTTGATGAAATTGTGGATTACGTGAAGTTCTTAAGACTCCAGGTTAAGGTAGACAAATAAACCTCTTCGTGAAATTGTTGATTATGTTGTGGGCTCTCCTTTTCCTGGATGCTCCAATGAGTTCTTTAAACAGTGAAACGACTTTTGGATAATGGCTGGAAATCTTCAAGTTCTCTCCACGGCGACATGATATGCATTTTAATTTTTCCATTTAACTTTCCAGGTTCTAAGCGTGAGTAGACTGGGAGGGGCTGATGCAGTAGCACCGCTCGTGACAGACATTCCTTTAACATCCGCCGAGGTAAATTCAAAAGCAAAAGGTTTGGTTGATCTATAACATTGCACTGCTGATAATAATATACACAAATCCTAAATGTACTCACACTTTTGTACTCAATTGAGTACATAAGTCGTTTTGACTTGTGTAGAGTTAAAACAAGATCCTTTTATATTTGTACACCGTCGTTTTAACTCCACACAAGTCAAAATAACGTTGTTTTGACTTTTGTACTCTGTGGAGTACAAAAGGTGTGACTAAACCTAGCATTCCCGATATAATATATCACTATATGACTTGTGTGTCTAAAGGTCGATGGAGTAGATAGTGTAAGAGTTGAGCCAGCTTGGGAGAAGTGGTCAAATGATGGCACAGAACGGCAGGTAGCAAAGCTAATGGAAGAAAATGTTGGGGCTGCCATGCAATTCCTTCAATCCAAGGCACTCTGCATTATGCCTATATCCCTTGCCTCAGCTATCTACCACACACAACCTCCAGAACCCAGTACAATTCCTAAACCCGAGTGTAATCCGCCACCCTAATTGTCGAAAACGACAACTCCCATCCTGTCCAAACTCCCATTTTGCAAAACTCCACACGGTTGATATCTGAACTCCCCTCTTCGGCTCTGTACACATTTTTGTCCACCATAATTTGTCAGTTCCGCCATAATCATTGGCTGGGTTGACAGTCTGTGTTAATGGTGAGTGGAAACATGTCATTTGCTTTGGTTCAGATGGAGGATGCCGTGTTTTTGCCCGTCAATGCATGGTGGGTGGTGATGAAAAACCACTTTGGTAGTGGCCGGTGGGGTGCAGATTTTTTGGTAGTGGATTTTGGGACCCTCAGAAAGGGAGGAATGTGTACATATGGTAACTCTCTGTGTTGTTTTCAGTGCTAGTGGAGAAAGCTTGTTATGTTACACTTTGGTTATTTTAGTTCCGTTAAAAAGTAAAGCGTGCAAAAGAAATAAATGTTTCTTTATGGTACCTATGGACCCTTCTGGTGCGTTTTTTTTTTACTTTTTTTTGCATCATTATAGTCGTGCCAAGTTATATGGATCATAAAGGCCACACGAAAGAACGCTTAGAAACGTCAGAAAAAAGATTATATCACTTTTGCACTTCGATGTAAAATCTAAGAGAAATTCTATACTGCAAGAAATTTGTGCAAGAAAGGCATAAAAATATATTTGTGTGCATGTAATTGGGTCATGATGTAATTTTGCTATCTAATCATATTTTTTCACATCATTTTCTTATGGTTTTCTTGTTAAAATTTTCTTACCGTATATCATTTGTGAAAATCCGATCCCATTTTATACAACATTTCAACATTTCATCCAATCAAATTACACCTTACAAGTGATGCAAAAATGGTGTTAAGAAGTGGTGACCTATATCCAGTGTTCGAGATAGCGGCGCCTAGGCGGCCCGAATTGGGGCTGGGCAGGCACCCAGGGCGCCTGGTTGTCCGCCCAACATTTTTTATTATTTTTTTTTGCAAAAAAAAAATTAAAAATACTTTTTTTGCCCCGCCGCTTAGGCGGCTTGGGCGCTGGGCGGCCCCCGCCGCCCAACGCATTCTCGAACATTGCCTATATCACTTATCAAAATAGCGAGATTCAAAACAATTGTAATGAGGAAATTATATCAGGGGAGGCAGAGCAAAACCATAAATCGGAGGCATTAGTAATTTTCAGACTTATGGTCGTCGAAATGTTCTTCACAAATGCTAGAAACTAAACAGAAGTTGTTGCGAACATACAAGACTCTGTTTCAAACAAGATATCCGTCCAAAGACAAATTGCGAACCAGATTTCATTAGTGTCGATGCAAGGATATCAACAGCAATAACAAGAGCAGTCATCTTGCTCACCAGGTTTATTGAACACCAAACCATTTGTGAGTACAAGTTTCGAGACATTGTTGTGCGGTGCAGCAGCATAAAACAAACTCCTTACATAAAGAACGAATAATGGAGGAACAAATATTGTTGTCCATGCTCCTCCTGTCTTCCAGTACCAGTAATTAAATTATTAGAAACAATATGGTAAAAACTGACTTGTTCAGCATGCATCAAGATCCCGAAATGGAGGGAATCCGGGCTCTCCTAGCAACGTAGTGTTTCCACCTTCTGGGCCACTATTTATGCGTTTTGCATTTTGTGTGCCTCGCTGAAAGTTGCATATCATATGAAAGAGGAAGCAATTGATTTATTAGTAAACGTTAATAAAGAAGGAAGACTGTGTTGTCTCACCGGAGGTTTCTCTCCTCTTCGTAAAGCCTCGACGATCTCGACGACTCGCTTCGGGGTAACATCTTCCTGAAGAAACACGGTTTTGTACAACCAGTGAGACGGTTATATATAAGTACACCATTAACATGGAATGTTGATGGTACTCACGTAATAATTGTATGTATATCCTTCGGATCCATTGGAGTAGTCAGCAACTGTAATCATGGGAGCATTGACACAAGATCCCTATGTAAACCAACAATAGAATACTTCATGTTCAGTGATATTTGGCAGAAGAGGGGAAAATTTCTTTAGTCCTCTTTTATCATATACAGATTAGGTCGAACACACATTTGTGGTCAAGTGCAGTAGCAGTATGCAGAGCATACAACAGCAATACAGCATAGTGAAAAAGGTTTCAAGTCTAAATCCAACAGGCGGGTAAATATGATGGTACTAGCATACTTCATGCTAACTGTGTGTGGCGAGGCTCATATTATAAGTTTGCCCACTTGAAAAATACAAAAAGTTGATCTATTATATAATACATGTGTTGTATCTCATTCTAATTGTAATGGAACTTGCTCATTCAACCATTTCGATTGCACGTTTGTTAAATCATGTCAGCCATTTGGATCTGGAAAATTATTTCTAGTAATTATCAGAACTGTTTTTAAAGAAAACTCAAAGAGAGAGTTCTATCTAATCAAAAGAGATCATGTCTCCTTTAGCTTACTATTCCAGGTGATCAACAGCTTCTAACGTCAAAATTAGATTAATTAAATTGGAAAGATCCGTATTTATAAATTGATTCTTAATGTCCTTCATAAATACATAATTGCATTGGCAACTTACCATACATTCCATTTCGCCGACAGAAAACAACCCATCCTTAGTTACTTCTGCACAAATAAGTAAAAATGGTCTCAAAGTAAAAATTAGAACAGGCTTTAACCAGATGCTACCACTAACATGCACAATACTTCCAACATAGACAAAGCTATCATATCACACAGGAATTACCATTGCGCTTCACTCCCAGGTGTTTCAGCAATGCATCTTCAATTTCTCTAGAACCACGAATCATACAGGGGGTAGTGCCACAAACCAAAAGGTGATATTTACCAACCTTTAACCTCCACGTGCAGTTTCATCAATCAGAAGAGGACACGAGAAAATCATTTATGTCATCAATAAGCGTAAGAAGGTACCTTTGTTCGATTGAACATTGAATAAAAGGTTGCCACCTCATACACACGAATTGGAGCAACATCAATGATCTTAGCTACCTTTTTTTACATCAGAAAATTTACAAGAGGTTTAAGAATTGACTTTTAGGAAATTGTTAAATACCATTATTCGAGTATTAAGTACCAGAAAACTGAGCATAAAGCAACATACACCACTATCAAACGAGAACTCAATAAAGTCAACCACATGCCATTCACAGGAAGCATGTTCAAAACTAAATCAATTTTCTATATCCATGAGAAAATTGCATCTCCAAATAATAGACTAATTAACAACCACACTTAGTTATATGCTTACATACATGATTCATTGCTGAAACCGGGAGCCAACCTCCATGTTGCTGTTGTGCAAGGTCTAGCAAAGGAATCACAGCAGATCGTTTGTAATTGGATGGGTAGTGGGATAATATCTCCTTAACCTGTGGAAGCAAACTAATCAGAATAGTCTATTTTGAAATCTTAATAATAACAAAGTGAGGTAAGGGAATTCCGCAGTTATGACGAAATAAAATGGCGCAGATTTATATAAGCTCCACTCCACTCAACCGGTTCCTATAATTCCCTAATTTCAGTAGATCTTTGAGCTGAAACAGAAACTAAGTTAAATCACGGCCGAATATGTTGATTACCAACGTAGCAACAATTTCTCCCTCAAGTTAGTTGAAGCAAATAAACACGGCGTGACTAAAGGCCCTTGAATTCCCATGGGAGTCCAACGAGGTATAACATCAGATTATCCGACTCCAAAAAAAAAGCGAACGAGAACGCATGAACAGTATGAGGACAATAATTTCCACCAACCTTCTCTTTGTTCGGGCCAATGAATTCCCATGGAATGTCTGGACTATTATCCGGTCCATCAACATGCTACATTTCACAAGTCGGGAACAATAATTGGCAAAATAGAAAGAATTTGCAAATACTGCAGAAAATTTTCCCTTCTTCAACGATAAAAGCTCATAAACAACTTACATAATTAAGCGCCGTAGAGAACGACCGCGATGCCTGCATAAACCGCCATTAAGATGAAAAAAGAAAACAAAGAGAGAAAAAAGGACAATTGACAGCAATTCGATCATCAAATACCTCAGGTAGCTGGCGAAGAGCTTGCCGGATCTCGATCAAACGCTGAGAGGCGAAACGTCCGAGCATTTTCCGGTGTAATACCGACGATTTGAGTTCGTTTTCCTTAGCGGAAAATTGAAATGGGAATGGAAGTTGAGATTGAGTTGAGACTCTGCTACATCATAACTTCCCAAATTCGCCGGCCCAGTCCAATAAATAAGCTATGGAAATGATGCTACACAGCCCACTTATAAAATTGTCTTTGGCCCGAATGAGTTTTGGATTTCGATATTATCAATATCAAAGTTTGTTTGGGACCACGGGCAGACCTAAATTATTATTTGAGGATGGCTAAAATTATTTATTTTAGAGATAAAAAAATCATTAAAGAGTTGATCCTAGGCTATCATTGGGCTAGCCCAAAAATAATCCCGGGCCTATCCAAGGGTAGGTCCGCCATTATTTGAGAAGATTTCATTCTTTTCTCAGGCGAAATTTTAATGTTTTTTTGGTTAAAAAGTAAATATATTATACCCAAAAACTTTTACAATACTATTATATACCACTTCTACAACACTCTTTCGGTTCTTGTAATCATGCTTCAAAACCATACGAGGAGTCATGTTTTGCACCATCCCCAAGTTGTAACTTTGATCTTTCTAAGTATCATCTCGGGTGCAGTGTCTCGACTTTCAAAGATAAGCTATCTTCCTTGCTTTTCACAGAAACCAAATGGTTGCGAGCCATAATGCACTCCATATTTCACCTAGAATGCAGTTTTACTTTAGCCCTTCAAAGTCCTGTAGCGAATAATCTCATTATATCCACATTAAATGAGATTTGGTGTGAGAGTTTATTTGGTAGGAATATGGTTATCCTCTGTAAAATCTTGAACTCAAGGTTACAAGTCTACCCACATTTCCTATATTTAAACCCATGAGATTTCATCTCCACAACCGGTGTGGGAGAAATCTTAACAATCACCCACCTTAACATCAAACATATCCACAGTCCACTCATTTAGCTCCTTCCACCACATTATGGCGTTGGACGAGCCTCTTTCCCATCAGTTTGAATCCCTTGTTTGATTTATCCCTTCGACAATTTCCCTCCTTTCCCCTACTACTAACTCCATCCCCTTCCCATATTTTGCCCTCAACACTTTCTTCCACATTATATCTCCTGTTAAAATTCTTTCAATCCATTTGCCAATCAAGCCATTGTTCCTGTCTGTCCTTAATGTTTTCTTGATGAGGTATCAATTAGGAGCAGTTATTTCAATTTCTTTTAGTAATTATATATGAAATTCTGATTACCGTTGCGAGTTTTATGATCTCGAACGTCATAATTCTAATTTAGACATTAAGATTCCGATGGAAGACCACTTATTATAATCCTTCTAATAAGGACTATATGAATTCTCACAATAAGCCAATATTGTGAACCATTATATTCGGGATTGGATAATCACCTAAAAATCATTCGGGGACAAGATCTTTGGTCTTATATATGATTCGCTCATGAACAAACCTTTTAAGTTCTTATTTTAAATCAACTAACACATATAGATAGATAGAGACAAGTCATTTTTATACATGATAACCATGCACAGTATGTGGATAATCTTCCAATTTTGACAAATGTCATTCTCTGCTATCCGAATTGACGCATTTAAAAAAAGAACGTGCGGCTGGAAACCAAAATCTTATACTGTAGTGGGGTTCCGATGGCGGGTAATTTCATACCTTTTCACCTAGGGTTATGTTGTCATTTTTTGAAACTTACTGGGGACGAAGTTATCAAAACTCCAACAAAATATGAGGCTTTGGATATTGGGTGCATGTGGTAGATCATTGGACTTTTGTGAGTGTACGTGATTTTTGTTGGCGTGTTCAATTTTGACAACTGTGATGATAATAGCCCGAATCGAAAAATCATAGCCCGAATCCTACATATGTATTTCGCTTTTGGATTATAAACCAAAGCAGAAATAGATCTGGCAAAACACTTAAAAAATTAAAAGTGAGTTCTAACCTGCAAAAACAATTTTCAAAAACATTTGCAAATGTCAAAGAGGAATTGACCCAATGGTAATGAAAGTTGACCGAGTGTGACAATTACATTTACAGGTCATGGGTTCAAATTCACCTTAATAAATTACCTATACAGCAAAAAAAAAAAAAACATTTGCAAATTCTGATGTTAACTCTTTTTCTTCGATAAGAATTTATTTGGCTTAAGAAACATAACAAAGAAACCGCACGTACATGACAACAAAGGGAATTGAACGAATAGAGATGAACAGAGATTGAATAACGAGATTTTCAGGAATTTCAGCCTCAAAGAAAAACCAGCACTTGTTTGTACTGCAAACCACAGAAGACAACATCTCTAACATATGTACAACAATAAAACGATTCAACTTGATGCATGCCACGGATTATCTCCCTAATCCACATGCCTCCAAAACCTCAAATTTGCTGCAACTTTCCCCCCATTCGTCTTCCGGTGTCGTATCCATCTTCGAAATACGAAACGGGAAGACGAACGAAAGGGTAAACTCTTGCCTTCATCTTGTGAAAAGCTCTTGAATCTGTAAACATCCCAATCCTTTGGCTTCAGATCCTCTCATAATCCTCATCCTTTTGCATGAAGTAATAAACATATCCCATGGAACATCACCCACAAGCATCCAGTCGCCGTCCTTGTCTTCGTATGTTGGGGCATATTCAGAGACGTTGTATCCTTCTCTCTCGGAGTAGACACCTGAAAATTGCAATGAATACAACGATCAGTGCATGTTTTGCAGTATCATCCTTTCTTGTTCACAAGGTGTTTGTTAAAAGTCCTCACAGAATAAGAAAGTTACCTATAGTACACTTGAACATGTTCTCCAATGCCTTGAGTAGATCAAAGTAGTTGTTGTAGAATTTGAGATCAATCTTCCTCAGATAAGGCGCTCCATCCATGCTCACCTTTACAAGCATACACGATCCATTTTCAGGATCTCCTTTTCTCCCCTGATTCTGCAGAACAGTTTTGCGATAAGATCGAACCGGCGGCCAACCAACCACTTGCTGCCTGAATTTTTTTCCCCGACGAATCAGTATCGGATCACAAAAAATCATCCACTACAAAAATCAACAATCAAAGCGTCACTTACTTCTTGACCGGGCAGCCATTAGCATCCCCGTTTCTCTCCATTTCCAACGAAGATCTCTTGGAATTGGTAGATGAATATCGTTCTGATTCTCCTGGCAGGCCCAATCTCAACTCCGTCGCTTCCATATTCAGATCCATATCTCTGCTCTCTGTTTCTTGATGAGAATTTGGGAGATTTTTACAGAAACTGTGTAGTGAAATTTGATCTTGATAGAATCAGGCCACTAGTGACTTGTGAGGTAGTTTTATAGGACTATGGGCGGGATGGGGTGGGGTACCCAGTACCCACACGTTTGTGCGTGGTTTTTCTTTTCACACCTTCGCCCGTGTGCATAAAAAAGCGCTTTCCTTTTAGATAATTACCCCAAACACGCGCGCTGGCAATGTAGCGACTTTTTGAGGTCGCATGAGATGGATGAACCAGTCGGATGGTGGTGTGGGTCCCGCGATCTCGACGGGGATATCGTGATGTCGGCGAAAGGAGTGGCAAGGGAGACTTGTGATTCGCTGCGCAGGGGAACATTGGTGGGACAGCGCCAACCAAGGGACATTCAAGGAAGTGGGACCACCCAACAATGGACGGTAGAGATGAAGGGGTTAGGGGAAAGAGTTGGGAGCCGTTGGATAGAAGTAGAAGAGAACTAATTGTCCGGTATCTATATTAGAAATGATTTTTATGTATGACCGAAGAGCAACATTACAAAATAAACACGTAATCTAAAAAGGGAAGGGTAATGTTTCTATTGGAGTAACACAACCATATACTACGTGCTCCAGAAGACGATCGTCTAGTCGTTAGATAGAGGCTAACCGCTTATTTAGGGGTGCCTAAGCAGGCACCTAGGTGTTAGAAAATAGATTCGAACATACTCATGGTTCGGGATTCGTGTGCACAAGTAAGCGTGTGTGGGTCAACTTAAATAGGAACAGAAAAATGATACATGTACATAAGCAATTTGTACATAAAGTGTACATAATGTAGTTTTGTTTAGTTTTTTTTAAAAGTGAATGTAGTTTTACATTTAATGGTGCAGGGGTAATTTTGTCATATCCAATAAAACTACATCTAACTTAAATAATTATAACACAAAACTACATGTACATAGTCCTTATGTACAAAGTGTCCGTTTACTTCAATCCAGCCCAATTCCGGGTTTCACATTAACTTCGAATTGAAACCCACAATTGGGATGGAATGGGATTGAACCCCAAAAAAATCATCCCATGTTTACTAGCAGTCCAAACTTTCGGCCCAAATCAAAAAATAAACTCAAGTTACGAAAAAAATCCTTCTTCCCGGTATATGTCGCTTCTCCTCCAACCTTCTACAGTGTTGCCCCTTCGATTTCCACACCACCGTTTCACAACACACGCCATCGTTCTGCAACTAGAGATGACTAGCGGTGATGCTGACAAATCGCCGTCTCCACCCCCTACGGGCACATCAAACGAGCCTGCAGCATCCCTACCCCCTGTTTCTCCTCCAACAAGCAGTGCTCTGGCGGTTGTCAACAATCCGCCATCGCCTTCAAGTCCACCAAGCACAACGCATGTCCTCATCCACGATGAGGATGTTGCCGTATGTTTGATCTCAAGATGTCACCTTTTGTATGAAATATGTATTTTCTTGCATGGTGATAGATTTAGCATT
>JAOYMZ010024258.1:0-17764 GCA_025802335.1 Pinguicula primuliflora | reverse complement strand
TTTATTATTGTTATAATAATAATGATTACTATTATTACCACTATTATTAGGATTATTATTACTATTACTACGATTATGATTAAGATTATGATTATGATTATTTTATTTTTATTTTCCTTTTTATCTTTATTTTTTATTTTTATTTTTATTTTTAATTTTAATTTTTTAATTTTTTAATTTTATTTTTATTTTTATTTTTATTTTATTATTATTATTTTTTTTATTTCTTTTTCGAGTTGAGGGTCTTCACGGAAACAATCTCCTCATCCTGTTGAGGGATGAGGATATAATTGCGTACATCTTACTCTCCCCAGACCCTGCCTAAGGGCGGAATTTACTGGGTATGTTTGGTTTGATTTGATTTAAATAGGGTGAGATAAATATAATGTATCAAAGTATAATATTTTACCGAATAATTGTAACATACCTGGATTTTTAGTTACATGGACACACAACTTTTGTGCCACGAAAGCCTTCAATAGATTGTAGTGACAGTCAGTCACTAGACTTGGAGAACAATTGTTAGAAATTGTGTAGAGGGTTATATAATAAATCTAGACGTGCGTAATTTCAGGATTGAATATGGACTTTGGTGCCACAAGCATTCCATTTTTCGGGATGCTAGTGGCACCAGCATCGTATTTAATCAAACGTTGATGTCACTAGCATTCGAGTTTAAGATCAAAAAATCTGATGTAAAACTCAAATGATGATGTCACTAGCATCATGTTAGTACGATGCTGATGACATAAGTGTCCCAAAGCGCGGTAGGAAAGACAGAATTGGCGAAATCAATTATGTACAGCACTACTGAAAAGTGATGTAAAAAATTAATCTTTTAATTGGTTAAAATTTAAGATGGACACACCACAATTAATCATGATTTTTCTCTCTCTTCCTTTTAATCTACTACACTTTAATCATTCTATTTTTCCAGCGGACATTTTCAAGTAAATTTGTAAATTTGTAGTGTTTATAAAGTTTAGAATTTATAGCATTTATCCCTTTGAGTTTAAAGGATATGGTTTTAGTTCTATGGCAGCGAAACCGCCATAATATTATCCCGTGAATTTGTAGATTTTAATGTTCATAAAGTTTAGAATTTATAGCAATTAGCTCTTTGGGTTTAAAGGATAGAGTTTTAATTTTTTGCGGCAAAACCGTCGTAATATTAATCCCATAAACTTGTAGATTTTAGTGTTTATAAAGTTTAGAATTTACTGCATTTGGCCCTTTGGGTCTATCGGATAGGGTTTTAGTTTTTCGACGGTGAAGTCGCCGTAATGTTAATATCATTTTATTTATTTTAGGGTTAGGAACTGAGTATATTAAATTGTGATATAAGGAATAACAAAAATGCGTGATTAAACGTAGTGGGTTAAAAGGAAGAAAGAGACAAACCATGGTTAAATGATGGTGAATCTATTCTAAATTTTAACCAATTAAAAAATTAATTTTGTACACCACTTTTTAATGGTGGTGTACAAAAAGTCTCTCCAAAATGGATTTGGGGTGGGTGCTGCATTATATGCAGTGCCCATGTGTCATTGCAGGATTGGTGTGGCAGGTTGGCTGGTATTTAACATTTTTACACGGGCCCACTGACCGACTGATTCTGCAGTGTCACGAGGGCACTGCAGAGTATATAGTGACACCAATTCCCTCCAAAATTGGTACATTTCCAAATGGGGATGGGCATATATCAATTTTACTTATTAAAAAAAGTTTTGAAATTCCAGCTGTGGTCTTGAAATGTACCAACTTGATCTCTGTATTTAAATTCTTGATTTTATAATATAATATAATATAATATATTTCATTCTCACTGCCTTCTGTATTTGCATCTGCATGTGCGATTAATGTTGATCAGGACTTGGTGCGAACATGTGAAGGAAGCAAAAATTAAACGCAGTTTGGTAGCCGGTGGCAACGAAGCAAAAATTCAATGATACCAACAAACTTTTTCAACACGGGACCGGGAGGCAGACGAGCCAATAGTAAAAAGTGGCCACCTTTTTTTGTTTCACACTGCTACATTTTTGCAATGTTATGTTTCTATTTTTTTATAACAAAATTGTTTTATACAGATATTGCAGTTTTAATTGTGGGATTTATATGATCAGAACTTGAACCACGGGAAAATCGATTGTTATGATTCTATTTCAAATAAACACATGTTATATTGTTAGAGTTTTATCAGTGGGATTGAGTCACACAAGTGCGGTCTACAATTTTTTGGGAAGGAGATAAAACTTTTTGGGGTATCATGCAACAATTTCTAATTGATCAATTTAAAATTTTCATGAATTCCAACAGAATCAACTGAAAGATAGAAGCAACAAATTATCGAAAAATTAACACTTTCGCAACACTTACAGATTTGACTGTTGATAGATTTCCAGTTTGATAGTATGTCACCATAAGTTTTTTTTGGTAATTGAGGGATTGTATTAAAATAAATGGTTATTTACAAATCTAGCTAACCATGGCTAGAATAGGAAATAATCACAGCTAACTAAAACTCAACTAAAAACTCAACTAAGTGGCTAAGCCATACTAGAAGAACCGAATGCTGATATGCGCAAGTACAAAAACCAGCAAAGGTTAAAACTCAACCGAATGCTAACTGAAATGCTGATATGCACCACTGAAAGAATCCTGGTAGATCATACTTCTCTTCACAACATGCCTGAAATTCGCTTCACAGCCAGCCAAGGTTGCTGATATGCCTGCAGTTCGCTTATGTACCAGTTCTTCAGATAATAAAATCAGACTCCAGAACCCAAGCCAGAAACCAGAAACCAGAAACCTGGGGACATTTTATCAGGTAGTAAGCCAGGCTCCAGAAACAATCAATCATATAGCATATATTTTCGCAAGTTGTTTAGCAAGATCAACCAGATAAGGGACTTCATATAACCACGTTAAACATGGCTGCGGGGTTGCTTTGCCAGTCTGTAAGCGTGTATCCAGAAGGCACAACCCATGAGCTTGAAGCCAATCCCAAGAGTTCATCTTCACCAATTCAAAGACGTCACTTATACCGTCCACGTCAAAACGTACACAATTCTATTCTTTTCAGGGGTACCACACTGTTGCTTGCCAAATTGTATGTCTTATCCTTTTCCAGATTCGTCCGTGGAAGGTGCTTATGAATCTTTTGAGATGCTGAATTGCTTATGTTTCATGGAGAGGATAGGCTGAATGTTGTTTGCGTCCAAAGTACAATTTGCTGCCATATCTCACTTGCATGTTGGCATGAGCATAAGAGGTGTTCCACGGTCTCCTCTTCCCCGCACCAGACACATCTCGCAACCATTGGATCAAAGGTTATTCCACGATTTTGAAGGTTATCCATGGTTGCTATTTTGTTTTGTAGGAGTCTCCATGAAAATGTCTGTATCCTTCGAGGGGCATATTTCCCCCATGCTGCTGCCAGGTGACTCCTATCCTGCGAAATGTCTGCATTTTGTCCTCGTATGAGGGAGTATGCAGATGCTACTGTAAACTTGCCATGTGGTTCTGCCCCCCAGCTCTAGCTATCTTCTCCTACTTCTTCCAGCAACACATCTCTTATTTTGGAACACAGCAAATTCAGCCTTTCCATCTCCCATTGTCTGAGTAGTCTTCGGAAGGTTGTACCTGCAAAAATCAGAATGTGCGAGGATCCCCATTCAGTAGCACTTTGCAGGCAACCTCACACAGAAATATCCTTGTTAGAAGCTAGTCTAAACAAGTCACTAAATAAAGTTGCATATGTACATTCTTCATTCCAGTTTGATTTCCAGAAATAAACTTTCCGTCCAGACTGCAACTTAAGCTCTATATTATGGTTGAACCATGGCTCTGTTGCTGCAGAGAGCCAAATGTCTTTCCAGATTTTTGAGGTGTTGTCTGACAGAGATAACAAGTGTAATTCTGTCATGTGTTCGTTCTGCCTGAACTATTTCACCATGATGATCTCTCTCCAAAATCTAGTTGTGTCACTATTGAAGCGCCAAATCCATTTGGCGAGCAGAGCATGATTCACATCTTTTAAGTCCCTGAGATCTAGTCCTCCATCTCTTTTTTGCAGGCAGAGGTGCTGCCAACTCGTCCAATGTATTGGGCACGTCTGTAATGAGCTAGGCTGCCACAGAAATCTGGTTATAAGTGTGATCATTCTCTTCGTCACCTGATGAGGAGCTCGATATAATGACAAGAAGTATAGTGTGAGACTTGTCAAAACCAACTTTATGAGGGTGCATCTTCCTTCAAAATTGAGGAACTTATTCTCCCATCCTGTTAATCTGGTTTCCAGTTTCTTGATTAGCTCTTCCCACATATTACTTTGTCCTGGTTTTGCTCCTAAGGGTAGGCCGAGATATTGCACGGTAAGGAACCTTTTGTACATCTTAACATCTTGGCATAAACCAACAACTGGGAGTCAGGCACGTTAATTCTGTATATACCACTCTTGAGGAAGTTGACTGCTAATCCGGATATTAGTTCGAAGACCTGCAAATACCTTTCAACATCAGTACATTCTCTGGTGCTGCCTCCACTATTAATAACGTGTCATCTGCATATTGCAGATGAGATATCGAAATTTCTCCAATTTTGGCCCCCTTCAGAAGCCCCAAACTCACTGCTTTGCTGATCATAAGATATAATCTTTCAGCTTCTATAAGGAATAACAGTGGAGAGAGCGGATCTCCTTGACGAAGACCTCTAAATAGCTTAAACTCACCCGCACTCGCTCCATTCACAAGATACACATTTGCTATTAGTACTCCGTCCAGTATTTGTCGACCTTCGATGAATCCAGTTTGTTCTTTTGAGATGATTTTCTTCACTATTTGTTTCATCCTTCCTGCTTAGATTTTTGCCAAAACTTTGTATCCACTCCCCACTAGTTAGATCGGTCTGTAATGTTCCATTGCAGTAGGGTTATTGATCTTCAGAGCCAGCACAATCCATGTAGCTGACAATCCACATGCTAATCTGCTTGTTGAATGAAATTCCTGAATAAAAGCCACAAACTCTGCTTTTATTACTTCCCAATGGGTCTATATAAACAGGAAGTTATAACCATCCGGGCCTGCAGCCTTTCTTGTTGCACATTTCTTTAGTGCTTCTGCTATTTCCTCCTCAGATATTTCTTTTGTGAGCTCCAAGTTGTCTTCTGCCGAGACCAACAGATCGGCAAGTATGTCCAGAACAGGTCTGATTGTGCAGTTATCTTCATATTTTCTTCTGAAGTAGTTAGTAATTCCTTACTTTACAGTATGCACCTCATCCAGCCATACTCCATCAATCTCCACCCCCCTAATGCAGTTTTTTCTCCTGTTGCGTATCAGACGTGAGTGGAAGTAAGCATGGTTTCCATCCCCCTCCAGGACCCATTTTGATCTTGATTTTTGAAAAACCTGCTTTTCTTTGTCTCTTACTGCTCTTTGTAAATCTGCCCAAATAGCCTTTTTCAGTTGAATTTCGGCAGGTTGCAATATTCCCAGTTCGGCCTTTAAATCATAAGTGTGTTGTTCGAGCTTCAGCTTCTCAATCCTCTTGTCAATGTTGCCAAAGCTATTTCTATTCCAAGTGCTCAGTTTTGCTCGCATTATTCTGAGCTTCTGATGTAGTATATATCCTTTCGAGCCTGTGACCTGTAGACTGCTCCATTCGCTGCTAACAAAGCCACTGAATCCGGGGTCGTCGTTCCAACAGTCTAGAGTCCGTATGGCCTTTGAACCCCAGTTTAGATCCAGTGGTCCGATAAACTCCTCATCAAGCAAAACTGATATAGCTTCGGCCACATATCAATCCATTGTATCGAGAATAGGAACCTGTCTATCCTGCTGCTGCTAGAGCCTCGACCTGCAAAACATGTAAATCTCCTCTGTTGTAAAGGCAAATCAACCAAATTTAAGTTTAGAATAAAGGAGTGCAAATCAAACATTTCCCTTATATTTGGCACGGCTATGCCCATCCTTTCGTCTAAGTTGCATATTTCATTGAAGTCACCTGCAATACACCACCTGTCGGTTGGATCTGTACTCACCTCCACTGCTATTCTTTCCCACAGTGCTTTTTTTTCTGCTACAGGTGCAGGCGCGTAAACATTGATAACATGAATTGGTATCTTGTTCTCACCCCAATCGCCACTTATACTTAGAAAACCTTTTCCATTCTTGAGCCCGTTATCTGAAACATTGTCTTTCTCCATATGCATAGCAACCCTCCAGAACGCCCAGTTGAATCTTTATGTGTCCAGTCAAAATCAGATTCAGGCCATATACTATTTCCCGTGACCACAGTAAAGTTTTCCAGCTTAGTTTCTTGTACCAACAGTATGTCCAATTTTTGTGTTTGCACTATGTTCCACAAGTCACTCTTTTTCCTTGGTGAACCGAGACCACGGGAGTTATAGCTCACTATCCTCATTGATCTTGATATAACCTTGTTGCCGAATCAGTTTCGTGATGTTGTACAAACCTCTCAGAGCCTGGGAATCAATTATCCGTAATTGCTTCACTATTTCCTGGTTATTATTTGCAGGTGCAGAGATTCCTAATGTCTTTATCTTGTTCCATACACTGCTGCTTCACCCTCTAGATTATTTGCAGACCTGCTTCACTCATTCCTTGTCACATTTGGAAGTTCATTCACCAGTGTCCTGGTTATCAGTGGAGACCCCAGTGGTAATTGTGCTGACGACCTCTGTATAATTTCCGTCTGTGCCCTAAGTTTCTCAGGGGAGGCCACCACAGGTACGAAAATTCCATTACTCATGCGCTCCTGTATATGTGGAGTATGATCAATGAAGTATTGTAATTTGAAGGGATCCTGGTGGTTTCTGATCTCTGGCCTTGGTGAATCAAAGATAACTGGTAAATCAGGCAGGTCTAACATAGGTGTTTGGGCCATCCTCTCTTCAGATTCCAAGTAGTTGATACTCCTACTGATACTGTTCTTCCTGGTGAATTGTTGGATCTGCGTTGCCAATAATGCGGTAAATCCTCCATTTCGCTTCGCTGCAGCCACCTTTGTCACTGCATTTGGGGATATTTCTTGAGATACTCGGACCTCCTCCGGAGCATTTTCCCGGTGCACATCTTCTGGTCTTAATAAATTCGCTGAAGACGTTTGGCTGATCGTGTCATGTATAAATTCTGGCTTCTCCTGAGTTTTTGGGATTACTTCTGCCATCATAGGAGTAGAGATTTCATTCCTAATCTGTATCGCAGGTTCATTTCTCTGCACACCATTGTCGCTGGCACTCTCCCCTTTCTCTGGCTGCACAACTTGTTCACGCGAGGTTGTTGTGGTTGGTTCCCCAGCAGCAGCTAACTTGTCTTTGCGCTTGTACCTCACGCCCTTGGTTGTCTCATTTAAATCAGGCCAAGCATTTGTGTTTGCACCCCTCCACTGAGCATTTCTAGCCACATTTTTCCTTTAATACGTATTCACCGAAAACCGCCTTCTTAGTCGGTGAATAGCTCCCCTCCTTCATCGAGTGGAAAATCTTTCAAAACATATTCACCTCCCCCGCCTCTGCTTCGTACCAAGCCACTGGCACCATCTGGGTCCTCTAGTACGCCACCGTCCGGATCCACCACTATCAAATCACCACCGTCTAAATCATCTCCTCCGCCAGTGACATCCTTGCCGTCGCTTCGTGCAGTAGCCAACTGCGCGAAGCCCTACCGTGCAATTGGCTACTGCGCGGCAGGGCAATTCTACAAAAACTTTGCCCTGACAGGGCAAAGTATCAAATTTTCCGATAAATTGTTAGTTTTTAAACCACAGGAAAGTAGATTGACATTAATCGAAACCACAGGGAGGTAAATTGCATTTTACTATTTTTTAGTGACCAGGAAGAAAACGTTTCTTAAAAGCCGTATTTTTTAGAATTTGTGGGATTAAAAAGTGGGATGTTTATCATTTCTCCTATCGAAAACCATAGAGGATGAAGAAATTTTATTCAAACTTAATGAGATGATATCGAGACCTTATTAGTTGTCAGTCATTATTTGAAAAATTACTGGGCAGACTAGACTGTGGAAAATCAAGAGTAGTTCAATGCTTAGGCAGAATAATGCTTATCTACGCAATCTTACAAGCGACCTAAACTAGTACACATACTCGAGAAGAACGAAAGGCCTTCCGCCTAATCGACCAACTTCAATAAGTTATCATCGTCGATCGGGGAAAAATTTAATCTCGTCCCTAAACCATAATCAGGCCAAGGACTCAAATTAGGATGACAAGGATAGAAAAGTAAAATGCTTCGAGTTTTTTTCTTTTCTAGAAGACTATTGTACAGGCTAAATGAGATATGTCCAGACTTGCAATCCAAACCGGCGATTTCGATCCCACAGTTAAGAATAAAAGCCTGGTTTTGAACCAAGATTTGTGTGTACCTGAAAGTCTGCGTACCTTCGCAGTCTGAAATCCGATAGCCCGCCAAAGCAGCAGATTCATGGGCCGGAATATGTTTCGCATGGAATGATTACTGAGTTATGGGGTAAGAGATTGTGTCAAAGAACCCAGTGACAAAACCCCGCCGGCGCCGAACATCAGTTGGTCTCCATCTCCATGTCACAACCCAGGTAACTCCATTTCTCATGGCCTCTTGTTTCCGGACGTTTGTGTTGAGGAAATGGTCTTCTATGAAAGTTAAATGATTTAGCAGATTGCATATTTGGATTCTACACTAAATTGAATTAAATATATGGACACTCCAGTTTTTTGGTGATCTCTTCCTTGTTTGTTGTCAGTTAGTTGCTTTCATACAAACCTTGTTTTGAAACTTTAAAATTATGTTTGGTCATGATCTGTTAGCAATATGAATAGGACAAATTAGCATCATGTTTGTCAAAGACAAACATTAGGCTGATGGAGAAAAACAAGATCCGGAAGACATGGTAATAAATAGCAAGATTGGGTAGTTCATGTTCAAAGATATAGTCAGCTGATGAATAGAATTCGGTAGTGTCTATATAATACACAAAGTGTAAAGATAGTTATACAGAAACACAATTCCCTACTTCCAAATCTTGAGTCCTTGTTTTATAGCTCTTCTCTCAAAAAATTCATGCAGAAAATAAAGCTGAAATCATGGCAAATTATAAGATTTTCACAAACAGATAGAACTTGCAATAAGCTTTTTTTTTTTTGGGTAGGTGAACTTGCAATAAGCTAGGAATTATGATGTGGAGAGTCCGATAATTGTGTGAGAGCCTAATGAGCATCTCAAACGCTAGTTGTTGTAAAATTTAAATATTTACAATAATTAAAACTTCACCTACCAAAAACAATCCTTGGAAAAAATATATTTCACCGCAAAATGGACTAGATTCATCCAACTTGCACGCAAAACAAGTCAAACCCATAATTGAGGGGCAATTGAGTGATGAAATCCATGGACAAGTGGATCTTCAAAAGTCAGACAAAGTCCCACGAGTTACGCTAAAAGGAGGCAAGGCAAATTCATTAGTAAATTTTTAAAAATGTCCTGGTAGATTTTAAAATTTTTCTCGCTTCCAGAGCGAGAAATTTTTGGTGTTACTCGTTCTGGGAGCGAGTACGTTCTTAATTACCCTAAAACAGGTAATTAAGAACTTACTTCCTTCCAGAGCGAGTAAATTTTTTTAAACTTACTCGTTCCAGAAGCAAGTAAGGTTGACCAACGGTCAAAAAGTATTTACTCGCTTCCGGAGCGAGTAAGATTTTAAAATCTTACTCACTCCTAGAGCGAGTAAGACTTTTATCTATATATACCCACCAACCAAACATATCCCACACCACACGGCCACACACAGCAGAAGACGCAGAGAAGCAGCAAGATAAGGAGGTAAGATTTTTATTTTATTTATTTAATATATTTATTTAATTTATATATTAATATATACATTTTATTTATGTATTTATTGTCTTTATGTATGTATTATATTTATGTGTATACTGTATTTTATGTATGTATTGAATGTATGTATTGAATGTATGTATATAATGTATTTAGTTATTATTATATTTATTTATTTAATTAGTGTATTTATTTATTTAGTTAGTGTATTGGATTTATTTAGTGTATTGTATTAGTATTGTATGTTGTATTTATTTATTTATTTAGTGTATTAAATATATTTTGTGTGTTGTATTAGTATTGTATGTTGTATTTATTTATTAATTTAGTGTATTGGGTTTATTTAATGTATTGTATTTATTTAGTGTGTTGGATTTATTTATGTAAATTGTATTTATTTATTGATTGTAGCTATGAGTTACGGAGAGAGTTCTAGCTCGCAGAGTCGGAGACGTGGACTACATTATCCCGATTCGACAGAAGTCATTGATGATTTAGAACATCATAAAAAATTTAAAATCTGACAGGACATTTTTTAAAATTTGCCCACATGTGAACGGCACCCTTGATAGATGTCAGGATTGGTGTTCCAATTCGTGGGCCTTGTGTGCGTACGTAAGCTGGTACTTTGTGCTTCCGTGCAGCGCCTTTACAACATCTCTTCCAAACAAACTAGGCATAAATAGAAACAAAAAAGCTAAATCCAAGTCCACTTGTATCTCCTTCAAACAAATATCATAGAATAATGATCATCCTCGGTGGGAGAAAAAGGTTCCGCATTTAGTAGGCAGGGGTTAAGTACAATTTATAGAATAAATAATAGGAAGCTGTACATTTGTCCCAACCTCTTCGGCGGTCGAAGGAGCGCGCCTTTGTTAAACAACCCGGAATTTAAATTTCCTTTAAGAATTCTTTCGCAGCTTGTTTAACAAAGCTCGGTGCTTTTGCAGATAAGGTTGTGGTTTTGATGGGTTTTTCTGGGATGGCGATGTGGCAGAGTTTGACGTTACTGGTGATGATAGGGCTGTTGCTGGGCTCCGCTCATGCGTTCCTGAAGGGAGATCTGGTGGCTAAATTGCCCGGTCAGCCGCCGGTGAAATTCCGGCAGTATGCAGGGTATATTGATGTGGATGTGACCAAAGGGAGGAGCTTGTTTTATTACTTTGTTGAGGCGGAAAAGGACTCGTACAAAATGCCTCTTACTCTTTGGCTCAATGGAGGTAAAAATTTTATTCTTTCTCTTCAAGACCGATGACTGTGACTCTGTGAGGGAGCTGTGTTTATGTTTACATATATCATATCAAAAAAAAAAAAAACTTATCACCGGTGTTAGTGCCTAGAGGTTCAAACGTGGTATCTAGCCTATAAAATATTTGATCTGTTTTGGGATGTAGTGTCACTGTTCTGGGGTGATTTTGTTTCGAACGGTTTGATTTGAATACATCTTTAAAGGACACTGGATTATGTTATTCTTTGTTTGTGGGAGAAGTAATATGCTGTTAGCATAAACCACATCAGAAGTTCTTGAACTTGGAGATGATCAAATTTCTCCAATAATCTTGATTTCAGTATATTTTGTACAATTTTGTCTCCAGTCTCGACAAGGTTGTTTGTGTTTTCATCACTCAATTAGACAGTTAAATGAATCGTGTGTCTGTGTTTTTGCAATAGGGCCAGGATGCTCGTCTATTGGAGGAGGTGCATTCACTGAATTAGGTTAGGCCCCTTCTTCCCTGAAGGTAATGGCCAGGGCCTTCGGATAAATTCGAAATCGTGGAACAAAGGTAAGATTTGCAAACGCATTCCATAACCTTGTTTAAGATGTAGTGGTAACGAAAATTTTCAAACGCCGGAGGGCAGAGGGTTTAGGATTTTTGTTGATCCTGGCCGTCGGATTAGAATTTGGGATGTTAGGGCGCTTGTTCGGAATATACCGTCTGGCAGCAGAAAATTTCTGTTAGTGGTAAAGGGTATGCCATAGTTTCAAATATTGATGTTGCTCGAATCTTTCCTTGTTTGTGTAGTGTCAAATCTTCTGTTTGTTGAGTCCCCGGCCGGAGTTGGGTGTCGCTTTTTCATTTAAATTTTAAGTGAAATGATCTCGACCGTTGAAGTACAGATCCAACGGCCAATAATAGATTTCGGCAAATTCGGCACCGAAAAAAATTCGACCAGGACACTACATCCCTCAATTAGCTGCTGCTCTTCTGGACCACAACCAGCATTCTACAATGATTAAGTTCAACATTAAAGGTGTTGCTGTAAGAAAACACTCCAGCAAGCTGAACATATAAGGGAAAATCATGCATTTATCTTTGTTCATAAATGATCTTTCTTTTCAGATTGGGAACCCGTTCCTCAAATTTGACCGCGATATTCCTGCAATATACGAGTACTTCTGGTCGCACGGATTGGTATCCGATGAAATTGGACTAACCATCATGAACAACTGCAATTTTGAGGATTATACTTTCCCTAGTACCCACAATGTATCTCAGTCATGCAACTATGCAATATCGAAAGCAAATGAGATCGTGGGGGATTATATAAATAACTATGATGTTATCCTGGATGTCTGCTATCCCTCCATCGTTGAACAGGAACTCAGGCTTCGAAAATGGTAAAGTTATGTCGTGTACTGGTTAGTTTTGTTAGAAAACAGATCACCTATTTAGGCTATATGAAATGTTTGTTGCTCTCTTAAAAACTTGAGCCTAAGGTGATAGATTATAGCACCACATTCCTATGGATGATATGTGCACACATAGTGCCGTATTCGCAGCCCTCGAGAGCTTTTCATCTGTTCAGCACGTTTGTTTGTGGCAGGCGTTTGCCAAACAACACACGCCCTTCCATAGATGAGACATGCTCACAACATGATCTCACATCAACTCAACTCGTGGAATTTGTGCCCAAATGGAGAGGGCTTGGCAGGTTCTTGGAATTTGTGTTTCTCAATTCTATCAATATAACTGGTTCTAATCATCTTCGAAAACAAAGCTCTAGGCTAGTGATCGGCATTCAAGATCCCAAAAACAAATTAAAATACCAGACACTTTGTAAAACCCTGTCTGTTGTCTTCCTTCCTTCAAATTCTCTAGCTTTTAATTCTTGGAATTTGGGTTGCTCTAAGAAGGAAGGCATTAATCACGAATCACGATACTTTTAACTTAACTTAGATGTACATCAACCATTCCAAGAAGTTTGAGGAAAACGCCTGCAGATTTATTCCACAAAAGAACCGGATGAATTATGCTGGAATTGAAGGAGACAAGAAGCTTGTATAATATGCTAATATTTCGGACATGAAATTGTGTATAATCACAAGTTTTGTCCATGTCAATCTTTCTTATCTATTACTTTGTCAGAGACCTTCAACATGGTAATGCGGTACATCAGGGTTGCTTGTTAGCATGATGATAAGTGCAGGATCATTCATAATTTACCAGAAGGAGAACTGTATTGATATAACCATCAACCGAGCAAACTGATTCTAGAAACAAAGCTCTAGACTTGTGATGGGCATTCAAGATACCATAACAAATTAAGAGAACCTACCTATTTATAAACAAGGGTTAGGTTCCATTAATATATAAATTTAGGCACGTTTTCAATTTCAGTTATTAATATCGATGTTGACAGAATTGGTCACACCATCGTAGACATTATATATATAAGTGATAAAAAAAACCTATGTTTAGATGCGTTTCGTAATTTTCTAAGCCCTAATAAGTGACTAATTAACTCAAGGAGAAAAATTAAAACGAAATTACGGGCAATGAATAAGCAAATAATGGTATGGAGCACAACCCAGGGCACCTTCAACACACCCCCACTCACATTCTAAAGTATTGGGTCCCACATAAACACACATACACCAACATGTATGTGTGGGTAAAATTATTTGCACCGGATCGAACCATAGATCTCATGGAGACTTAAGTCCAAGCATGGACGGCTAGGTCAATCGGACGATCCAGTGTTTACTTATACTTACTAATTAGTAATTAGAACGCGAAATCATTACTTTAATATGAAGCTATTAATTTAAGATAAACCACTGACAACTAAACTAAATATGTCCCCAATCAGTTGAAGCCCTATTCTCACACCTAAACCTTCCACTTTCCTTTCGCCTTTTTCTTTTTTGATTTCGTCGACCTCAGATTCGCTTGTTACGTCGGCAGCAATGTGCTCCTGGCAGAACTAGCTCTTCCGTTAATGTGGCTTACCGCTGTTGATAGGGAGTTCTTGGAGGAAGGTTTAAGATAAGCTCCTTGGAACTGTAGATTGCTTGGGACCAATCGATGAATTCAGGTTTCTTTCAATAAGACGATAAAATGTTTTCAGTTCTGTAATGGTTTGGGTACTATAGATGAATGCAGTGATCGATAAGTTATACTGGAGTGGTCTTGTCCATATGGGGCTTGCTATGAAGAAAGTTGTTAAATTTAGCAAGTTTCTGGTTTCGAATCATGGAAAAAGTTCGAATTTTCAATCTTGCACTGCATTGCTCATGTTTGGTTCCTTAGCCTGCTTCTTTGTTGTAGTGGGATCCAGCTTTTTATACATACTTTCATCTTCAGAAGGAGTGGTTGAGATGAATAGAAGTCTGGATAGCAACAACATTAACGGCTACAATGGTTCATTGAGTAACGAATGCAATGAGTTTGATGGGGAATGGGTATTTGATGAGAGTTACCCTTTATACAATGCATCGAAATGCCCTTTCCTCGAGCGAGGATTTGATTGTTTGGCTAATGGAAGGAGGGATCAAGACTATCTCAAATGGAGATGGAAGCCAAAGAGTTGTGAGGTTCCACGATTCGATGTGCACGCCATCTTGGAGTTGCTTCGAGGGAAGAGGGTCGTTTTTGTTGGTGATTCCTTGAGCAGAACTCAGTGGGAGTCTATGGTTTGCATGTTAATGAACGGGATACAGGATGTAAATAGTGTGTATGAAGTCAATGGCAAAGAGATCACGAAGCAGATGAGGCATTTGAGTGTTCGTTTTCAGACATTTAACATTACCGTTGAGTTCTACCGGTCAGTTTTCCTGGTGCAGCCCGGTCGAGCGCCTAGAAATTCACCAAAGAGAGTGAGGATGATACTGAAACTGGACAGGATTGATGATATTAGTCGAGAATGGATCGATGCTGATGTTCTTGTTTTTAATTCAGGGCATTGGTGGTCAGCCACTAAACTCTTTGAAATGTGAGAGTTTTCAATGTTTAGAACTCTCATTAATGTCTGCCTTATAAGATCATTATCTAATGTTCATTTTCCACCCTGTTGTGGGGTAATGGTATCATCCTATCCTCCTCATACCCTGCTTAAGGGCTAGATTTACTCGGTATATTTGGTTTGTTTTGATTTGGTTATCTAATGTTCATTTTCAGACAGGGGCTGGTATTTCCAGATTGGGGGCAAGATAAAGCTTGGGATGCCAATATCTACTGCCTTTAACTTTGCACTGGCAACATGGCGAACTTGGATTGAAACCACAGTAAATCCAAAGATCACACAAGTTTTCTTCCGAACTTTTGAATCCACTCATTGGAGGTTTGCCGATGTATCTTCTACCATTTGTTCTGCTGCCATTATATCTGATTCCTTACTCATAATCTGATGTAACGCTCCTATTTCTGTAGCCGGAGTCGCAAAAACTGCGAAGTAACAACATATCCTTCCCTCCAAGCTGAAGGGAGACATGAGAGCTCAATATCTGATGCGATCATTACTGCAGTACAAAATTTATCCATTCCAGTGAAATTGCTCCATGTTACTCCAATGGGGGCATTTCGCAGCGACGCTCATGTTGGTTCGTGGAGCGACAATCCCTTAGTTCCTGATTGTAGCCATTGGTGCTTGCCTGGTGTACCGGATATGTGGAACGAACTCCTCTTCTCATCCCTGCTTTCGTAGGGCGGAGACATTGTGTAACCCCTTTTAACCTACAACAGCTTTTCTTTTATGATTTGTTGAACCCCGTGTACATCAGTCTGAGTAACTCGAACTATCCAACAGGTAACAAAAACATCATTTTAGAAGTTAGAACTATGAGGATGTAGTTTGTGCTAAGTCTTGTTTTGCCAAGACTTCTAAAAATTATAATTAAATTATAAGAATTTTTTTTAAAAAAATGAGTATTTTGCACAGTAAAAATATTACTACTTGTTCTAATCTCTTCTAAAAAATAAGCATGTCATAACATGCTTTTTTTCATTCTAAAAATTAGAATGACAATTTTAAAATTATACCAAATACGTAAACTATATATAAGACAAAATTATCCTGATTATCATCCTTAATTAGTTAAATAAAAATTATTTTGGTAATTTATTATTAGTTTTATAATATATAATTAAAACTGAACATTAAATAAATATTTTTTAAGAACTTGCACAAAACACTACACATTCTAATAATAAGAACAAGTAGAAGAAGAAGTGGTAGAAGAAGTAGAAGAAGTAGTATAAGAACCATTGCGCAAAACAGGGCTTAAGAGTAGCTGTTAGAAAATCGACCCGTCTCTCTCGTGGCTCGGGCCTCATGTGCGTAGGTGCGCGTGTGTAGGCAAACTTCTCTAGGCTCGGGTCTCATTTGCGTAGGTGCGCGTGTGTGAACCAACTTAAATAGGTGGATGTGAGTTACTCTCATTAAAACTTTGAGCCAAGGTGATTGATTATAGTACCACATTCCTATTTAAGTTGGTTGACAATTCTTTCTCAAATTGGTATGGGACATTTTCCAATACTCCTCCTCAAGTCCAATTAGGTAAACCCTGTTGGACTTGGATAACAACAATGGCCACATTAGGCCAAACACCTCCATGGGCCCCCATCCATGAGTACAACACTCCGGACTACCCTCCGGAACAAATTCGGGTCTTAGACTATCCGCTCTGATACCATGTTACAAAAATCGACCTGCCTCTCTCTAGGCTCGGGCCTCGTATGGGTAGGTGCGTGTATGTGGGCCAACTTAAATAGGCGAATGTAAGTTATTCTCATTAAAACCTTGAACCGAAGGTGATTGATTATAGCACCACATTACTATTTGAGTTGGTTGACATTCTTTCTCTAATTGTTATGGGACATTCTTCAATAGTAGCTAGTGCAAGAATAACGCCTTGTATGGCTCAAATTTTGCACCTTTACTCGCGAGTATTGAGTAATCAGTAAAGATCCTTTTCCTATATAAAAAAATAGTTAGAACTATGTCTTACATGAATGATTAAATCCTAATCAAGAAACATTTTCTCTACAACAAGATCGTGAATGTATATCTTATATCCCTTGCACGGTCATGAAACTTTTTGTTTTAATTAATAGAGATTCTAATCTGGTTGGTTAATGAACAGTGTTTTCATAAAGATGCACATATCGACCTAACTTCTACCCATTTTTCACTTTAAAATAAAATCACATGATCTTATGATCCCACTAATGGCTTTTTGGATCGAATCTTTTCAATGATCCTGACGTTCGGATTGACAATAAAAATAAGATTAAACAATTCAAATTTGGGTATTTTACAAAAAAAAACCCTTTTTGCAATTCTACTTTTTTTGGTAAATTAAAAGTTCTATTAAAAAATGTTGTAAGATTTGTACAATTTGGACTTCTCGTCCATAATCCGCCACGTTGCAGCCCAAACTATAGGATCGTCAATATTGGAACAGGATCGTTCAAAAACGGTTCAAGAATTCTCGGTCAACATTGGAAGATCCTCGGCCTTAACTGCAGAATTATGGGCTATTCACTACAGCATCACGCTCGCCAGGCATCTTGGACTACAAAATGCGGTCATACTTTCAGACTGTCAGGTAGCCGTGAACCTCGTCACTGGCCGAAGCAGTGATCTCCTCAACAGTGAGCTGATATATAGGATTGGCGAGGGATTGGAGGTCAGCGG
>JAOYMZ010024247.1:0-17772 GCA_025802335.1 Pinguicula primuliflora | reverse complement strand
CTGTGCCATGGCTGGTGGTGGATCCAACGTAGGATTGGGTCTACTTCGGTTTCTTCTTCTGAAGCCACTGTCTCCAGTTGCTCTAAAACCAGTGCTCTTTGCAAAGCTCTTCTGCTGGCTCTTGATTCTCTGCCAACAGGATGATCCAGCCTGAAGAGAGAGAACACAACAACCGAGTGAGTTCACAAATGGAAATGAAAACGGTTAACAAAGAAAAGTGTCTTCAAACTAAGCATATAGAGGGAAACTACTCCCCGGCATTGGTGCCAAAAACTTGATGTGACAAATATATGTCACACAATGTGCAAGCACACACAGTCGTGCAAGTAATAAAATCTTGGTGAGCAAGGATCATCTCCCAAAGGAGTTGGACCTCATCATGTATAGCTTTGGACACAATCAGAGTAACCGAACCTGAATGGGTTGATTAAACTACAAACTAAAAGTGCAGGACACTAAGTTAACATCCAAACTAGAGAACCACGGGTTGAAATCATAAACAGACACTTGCCTACAATAATAGCAATCAACAGAACTGATGAGATGATGGATTAAACAGACAAATGGTGGAGAAAGGCTCAAGGCACGGTATATTACCTCAACATGCAACACTCCAGCTCTTACATGCATTAAGGTTTGTTTGTTCCTTCATACCATGGGGCTTAAGTGTAGCTATTGCTCACGGTCAAGCCACATAGCTACTCTAAACCTCTAAAGAGGTGACATTGTATTCACGAGTATAACTACCCCTATTGTGGCATCCAAACCTCAGAGTGACCCTTGAAACTGAGATGATTTTGTGTTGTAAGCCTAACCCAGCCCTTGTGATCGAGTTACCGAGGTAAGGTTGTCAAGATAAATGAGGTACATGAACAATCTAGCCTAAGATAAGTCAAGCACTCATGCTAATGGAAGGTAATCAATTAGCTCCTTTTGTCACCCAATGAGCCATGCTTTGAACAACCATCGGTGAAAGCATTAACAAAAGAAACTAAACATGCAAGAATCCCTCAGTCACAATGTGGACGAACGCAATCATATGAAGATGAAACCAAACGAGGACTTATATTACATGCAAAATACATAAGAGTGCTACATAGTTGAGGCTCATCCGAGCCTCAAGCCAAATGGAGTAAGTCCATATTTGAAGTATGAGCTCGCAAATACGTGTTCAAAACCGAATGCAAAATCATGATACAGGTTCAAGAGACAAGAATTAGAGTTTCCCTGATGACAATGAAGAGTGTTCCTTACTGTTGCTCTGAGCCAACCTCCACGATTGCCAAGAGTCTCTACCTTCGAGAGAATTTTTAGAAGTGGGAATGACGAATCCTCTCTATTTTTCCTTTTCGCTTTCTTCTAACCCTTGTCAGAAGGGTGATTAGGCAGTGTGTAAAGACCTTCTTGCCCCTCGTTCAAACGTGATGCGATGCTTGAGTTTCCCACCCAAATGTGATTTAGGTGCGAGTGTTGGGTTGAAGGGTGAGGTGATGACTCCAGCTCCTCTTCCTTTGATCATTTTGTTGCATATTCTCGGATTGGGCTTAAGTACTAATCAGTCCCTCCGAGGTTGGATAATCCAAGTTCCCATTTCAAGCCTTGTGGTGCATAAAGCGAATGGAATTGCTCTAGAATATGATCTTGTATCTCCTTCCTTCAACCTATAACAAATAGACATGTTTTAGGCCATAATATGAGTGTTAAGGGCATGAAATGATGTAAAATGAGATAATAATAAGCTCCGAATGGAGTCTTATCAACCGCGACCCATCATGGTTATCCCGGAAGAGTCATCTGTGCTCCAACTATCCTGTAATAAGTACAACATCCGTGGTTTTATTCACGTCTACTAGTACGAGCACGACTATACACGATAAACCAGATAACTCAGTCGGACCCTAAACTATTTAAAAAAATAGCAATCGACAAAACCCCGACATATCGTGATTATCTTGGAAGAGACATTCGTGATCCAACTATCCTGTATTAAGCACAACATATGTAGTAAACTCGGATAATGCAGTCGGACCCTAAACTATTAAACAAATAAAGCAATCGATAAGTTCACGATCCGTCGTGGTTATTCGAGAAGAGTCATCCATGCTCCAACTATCCAGTAGTAAGCACAACATCTGTGGTTCTATCCACGTCTGATGGTACCAGCACGATTATACGTGGTAAATTCGGATACCTCATATGGGCCCAAAATAATTAAACAAACAAAGCAATCGACAAGACCGCGACCCATTGTGGTTATCCTAGAAGAATCATTTGTGCTCCAACTATTCTGTTATAAGCACAACATACGTGGTTTTATTCACATTTGACGGTACGAGCATGACTATACGTGGTAAACTCGAATAACGTAGCCTGACCCTAAAGTATTAAACAAACAAAGTAATCTGCAAGACTGTAACCCATCGTGGTTATCTCGGAAGAGACATTCGTTCTCCAACTATCATGTATTAAGCACAACATCTGTGGTTCTATCCACGTCTGATGGTACGAGCGCGACTACACGAGGTAAACTCAGATACTATAGTCGGGCCCTAAACTATTAAACAAACACAACAATCGACAAGATTGTAACCCATCGTGGTTATCCTGAAAGAGTCATTCGTACTCCTACCATCCTGTAATAAGTACAACATCTGTGGTTCTATTCACGTCTGACGGTACGAGCGCGACTATACATGATAAAATCAGATAATGCAGTTGAGCTCTAAACTATTTAACAAACACAGCAATTGACAAGACCCGACATATCATGGTTATCCCGGAAGAGATATTCGTAATCCAACTGCCTTGTATTAAGCTCAACGTACTAGTAAATCCAAATAATGCAGTCAGATCCTAAATTATTAAACAGACAAAACAATCGACAAGACTGCGATACATCGTGGTTATCCCGGAAGAGTCATTTGTGCTCCAACTATCCTCTAACAAGCACAACATCTGTGGTTCTATCCACGCCTGATGGTACGAGCATGACTATACGTGGTAAACCTGGATACTGCTGTCGGTCCCTAAATTATAAAACAAATAAAACAATCGACTAGACCACGACCCATCACGGTTATTCCGGAATAGTCATTCATGCTTCAACTATCATGTTATAAGCACGTTAGATAGTAAGAGCGCGACTATATGTGATAAACTTGGATAACGCAGTCAGACCCTAAAAAAATAACATTAAACAACCACAATCCGATAATTAGGCATAAATTCATAATTGTGGTATATAATTCATCACTTTTACAGACTTTAAATTTGGTTTAACGCCTGTATAAACCGTGAAATGCACAATGTATGATTAATTCACATCCAAGACAAGTTGCTCTTACGACGAATGTAATGAAGTCTCTTTATTTTCAATCTACTTGAAAATATCATCTCCCATCCCACGAGTGCTTGAGCACCCGCTAAAAACTCATGTATCAACATGCATGTTTGTCCATTCATATTCACTTAGCGTGGAAAGTAGTGTAATTAGAGTTTTTCATATATTTTTGCCATACTTAAATTTCCCGAATAACATTGTTGGAACAAGCCACCAGTCGAGTAACAAGGTGCGACTATGCGTGCTGTACCCGGATAACGCAGTCGGACCCTAAACAATAGGGATTTTTTTCAATATGCATTGCGCGACTATACGTGGTGAACCCGAATACCTAAGTCGGACCCTAAATCATAAGGATTTTTTCCTAATGCAATAACACAATGCATCTTTTCATAGACTGCGCATGTAGTTTTTTCATAATTTGCGCAAAGTTGCATCTTTTCACTAACAGAGTGAGTCTTTTCATATCCTGGTATGATGTTGAACAGCTAGATAACACGTCTACGATGCAATTACGATAATTCCAATCCCTATAAATAGATGCAACAACAAGAAACCTATTCCTCATTCACAACATGGTTCCCACCAAAATAAGGTATACCAGCAGTCATCTTATATGCAATTATCTTTATCACGGAACACAAACCAGCAGCCTTCTACCAAACTTCTACAATTATTACTTGTTCTCCAAATCCCGTGAGGAGCACACATGAATAAGGGGAAAATGGGAGGACGGACTGCACGAATTCAAACTGCACTATCCAAAAATGTAAAAATTGGGCTGGCAATATACGAGGTCGTGAAGGCATTTTCAGCGGTTACCAATTACACCCCCACCCCCACCCCACCCCATCCCTACTTTTACCTGTGAAGTGGTGCTGATATATCTTCTAGGATAAATAGAGAGTCGAGATTCTTCCTCGAAGTGGAGGAGAAGAATCTTCCTAATAGTATATAACAAAATAAATTGTTGATAGAGGAATTCGTTCGTATCCCGACGTTGAAGAGTAGCTTATAGTTTAGTTTAAATTTTTTGGATATGCAAAGGTATCGAACCCTGTGCCTCCACATTGGAAAGTACTCAGCTCAGTAGTTGAGCTAATGGGGTTTAATGTAGCTTATAGTTTAGTAAATTTCAGTCTGTATTTTGTAAAATTATATTTATAAAATATTAAAATGAATTTCATTACATACACAATGAGCAGAATAGCCTAGTCGGAACAAACACACATCAGTCGACACGACCGCGACTCGACGTGATTAACTTGTCGAACCATTTGTGTTCCAACTATCCTTTAATAAGCGCAACATCCGTTGTTCTACCCACATGTGATGGAAAAAGCACGACTATATATATTAAATCTGGATACCGCAGTCGGCCCTAAACCATGAGGATTATGTATCCCAATTTACATAGTGGTTCCACCTCGACTATACGTGATATTTTATATGTTCGACTATATGTGGTTAATTCGGATATAATTTATGGTCCCTAGACCTCAAATCCGTCCGTGATGTTGGTTCATTTCCTGAAGAGATATGTCAGACGCTGCATGTTTTTGTCATAGTTAAACATCCCGAATAACCTAGTCGGGACAAACACACATCAATCAATACGACTGCGACCCAATGTGGTTAATCCATTGAACCATTAGTGCTTCAATTATCCGTTAATAAACGCAACATCCAAGGAAACTACATTAAATCAAAAACTACATGTGTCTTTTCAAAGACTACGCGTGTCTTCAAAGTTTACGTCCTTCATGCATAATGAATGGGAAACAGCTTGATACCACGTCATCGATGCAAATAATTTACCTTAAAATAGATGCGACAATAACATTAAATCCATCCTTATCCACAACATGTTTGCCAACGATGCTTCCTTCTCCGGTTTCGTTCCCGACTCTGCCAGAATAAGTTTAGTGGTATTGGTGTGTCTTCCGGGATAAAGATTGCCAGTAGCTCTGTACATATTCCCCAGTATATCATATTCTCCATTTCCTTTATGACGACGATTTGTACAAGATCAAGATTGTAACGCAACATGAAATAATGAGTAGTTGTTATGAAGATATTTGTAACTAACTGTTGATTTTATATTATTAATAAAATTGATGAAAGAATTGATATGATGTATTTTATTTTAATTTTTATTTTTTGTTTACGACATTTGATGTTTTGTAAATATGTAAAAAAGACACGAGATTTACGTAGTTCAACGAATCGCCTACTCCACGGGAGAGATCTCGTTCTCCGTTTTTTTCTCTTCTTTTCTTATATTTTTCACTGTACAGCTTACACGTATATATAGGCAATACATAAGAAAGGTAACTCCCAGAATTATGGTAATTCCCAAATCTCTCCTTATCTTTTAAATCTTTCATTTCCAACACTCCCCCTCAAGTTGGATGGTGGAAGGTCCAACACCCTACTTTCCAATAGCTTCATAAAATGCACGTCCAGCTACAGCCTTCGTCAAAATATCAGCCAACTGATCTTCCGAACACACGTGGGGAAGTGTGATCACCCCATCTTCCAACTTCTCCTTTATAAAATGTCTATCAATCTCCACATGCTTCGTTCTGTCATGTTGCACAGGATTTTCTGAAATCTGAATTGCGGCTCGATTATCACATTTGAGGGGACATGCTTGTTTAGGGGGAAAACCCAATTCTGTCATCAGTTTCCTTAACCACAATATTTCAGTCACTCCTCTGGCTATGCCCTGAAATTCTGCCTCTGCGCTCGATAGGGCCACTACCTCTGCTTCTTGCTCTTCAAAGTAACCAAATTCTCACCAATAAATGTGAAATATCCTGAAGTTCACTTGCGGTCTACAGGATTTCCAGCCCAGTCGGCATCAGCATATGCCTCCATAGTCAAATGCCCATTGTTTCAGAATATTACACTAGTATCTGTAGTTCCCTTCAAGAATCGAACAATTCTTATTGCCGCCTCCCAATGACTCTTTTGAGAATTCTGCATGAATTGACCGACAATGCTTACTGCGTATGCAATGTCTGGTCTGGTGTGTGATAGGTAGATCAATTTTCCCACAAGATGTTGGTATTGTTTCTGATCAACCGGTTCGTCCTTGTCCACAATTCTAAGTCCATGGTTCGGCATCATCGGTGAGTCAGCTGGCTTACAGTCCATAAGTCCTGTCTAGGCTAACAGATCAAATATATACTTCCGTTGACATATATAGATTCCACATTTGGATCGTAGTACCTCAATTCCTTGAAAATATTTGAGAGCTCCTAAATCCTTCATTTCAAATTCACGGAATAACTTAGCCTTCAAGTTTGCTATTTCTTCTTCATCATCTCCCGTAACCACCATATCATCCACATAGATGATTAGACATGTGATGCCTTGATGTCTTCTTTTCAAGAAAAGAGTGTGGTCTGAGTTACTCTAGTGAAACACATAGCACCGCATGGCCAAGGTGAATCGTCCAAACCAAGCTCTTGGAGATTGTTTCAGTCCACAGAGTGCCTTCTTCAATCTGCATCCCTCAGTGGGTCGAAATAGCTGTGAGAACCTAGGTGGTTTCTCCATATATACTTCCTCCTCTAGGTCTCCATGGAGGAAGACATTCTTCACATCGAACTGGTGAAGTGGTCAATCCCGGTTAGCTACAATAGAGAATAACACCATGATAGTATCTATCTTCGCCACCGGTGAGAAAGTCTCTGAGTAATCAATATCATAGGTCTGGGTATATCCTTTGGCCACTAGTCTCGCTTGAATTGCTCTATTGTGCCATCTCCCTTTCTTTTGATTTTGTAAATTCATCTACACCCCACAGGATGCTTTACATTTGGTATTTTACACATCTCCCAAGTATGATTCTTTTCTAGAGCCTCCATTTCCGTCTCCATTGCTTTTCTCCACCCAGGTATGCCCAAGGCCTCTTCAACACTTCTAGGTATCGCTTCTTGATATAGTGCCATGGTGAAAGCTTTGGCTGCCTCAGTATGGCTCCCCCTAAACAAGTTAGCGACCGGATATCGCTTGGACCCCGGAACATGATCGGAATATATCTTCGAGCTGCCACTCCTCTAGTTGGTCTTTTAGGTAGTACACGGACTCGTGAATGTGCATGATCATTAGTAACAGATATAGAATCCAGGATTAAAGTTTCAGTGGGAGAAGTACTTACTGGGATATCTGGAGAAGGAGGGGTCGAAGGCACATGCTGTGGCGAGGAGGAGGCTAGGGACGGGACATGTGGCGGTGGTTCAGGAGACATGGGTGGCTCTTTCTGAGGGTTGTCCATCTCCACAATCGAGGGTGCACTTATCCAATCTAGTGGGTCCCGTACCATCTCCTCCTGATCACTAGGTGGAGAAGTGCTGTTGAAATAAAACTCATTCTCAACAAAGTCACAGTGAACTGTAGTGAATAACCTCCTGGTCACAGGATCATAGCACCTATATCCTTTCTGGTGCACTCCATATCCAACAAAAACACACTTCAGGGAGCAAGGATCAAATTTCGACCAATTCACTTTCGGAACATGAACGAAGACAGAGCATCCAAACACACGAGGAGTCAAAGTGAGATAAGGGGAAACCTTGGTGTGTGATGACAAGGCTTGAAGTGGTGTGTTCATCTCGAGGATTTTCGTAGGTAGGCAATTCGCCAAGTATGTTGCAGTAGCCACGGCTTCGGGCCAATAGGTTGACGGGACCCCTAAATCCAGCATAAGAGCTCGCGTAATCTCAAGGAGAAATCGGTTCTTCCTTTCTGCCACTCCATTTTGTTCTGGACTATAATGACATGTCATCTGGTGGATTAGTCCTTTCTCCGAGCAAAACATCGACATCTTCGAGTTTACGAATTCCCCTCCACTATCTGATCGTAAGACCTTAATAAGCACACCAAATTGGGTAACAACCATATGATAGAATGTAATGAATTTATCCACAGCATCCGACTTATTCTTCATAAAATATATCCAGGTCATGCGAGTGCAATCATCAATAAATAAAATGAAGTACTTTATCCACACTCTCCAACAACTGGGGCAGGCCCCCACACATCAAAATGAATAATATCAATAGTTTTGTCGGTACGGGAAAAACTAGGGGCAAATGATGCTCTGTGTGCCTTAGCACGAAGACATGCATTACACGAAATAGGAAAACCGGATACATGCAGAAAAAGTTTCTTAAGATAGTTGTCGGAGGGATGACCTAAATGCTGTTGCACAACCAGCTTTTCTGGGATGTACTACTACGGATGGATAAAGTCTTTGATGGTGCAACAACTTCATCGACGTAATACAGTCTAGCCCTTTCAGTGCCATGCCCAAGGATCTCCTTCGTCCGGATATCCTACAACACACAAAACGACGGGTACATCAATACAGCACAATTTAACTCTTTCGTCACATGACTGATAGATAGTAACTTATGAGACAGAGCAGGAACATATAGACAATTTGATAGTTTGAGATTTGGAGTTATCTCAATTCTTCCGGCACCCTTAACAGGTAGTAGTTCCCCATTGGCGGTCTGAATACCCTTTTTAGTAGGACCCTGTTTCTCACGGAAATCATTAGCATCATACGAAACTATATCAGTCGCAACACAATCAAATATTCATCGATGATTCTTCACCTGTACTTTGTCATCACATAAGTTTAACGTCCCTGTATCATAATCAATAATATCCCCAAAACAACCCTCCGGAAAATATTTTGTATTGATTATATTTGAGGGGCAAGGGGGTAATTTTCTCCCCCTCACCTTTATATCTGTCCTGTCGCGTTGGTTCTCTCGTTCTATCGGTGCCTTCGTTCCTCCTCGTTCCCTGTCGCAACCCTCGTCGCTCACGATATATCATCTCAAATTTCTACCGGAATCTGCGAGCTGGTGGATGGGTTCTCGCCTCTCAAACCCCAGCGCTGCGAATCCGTTCTCATCGTTGTCATTTCGGTCAAACCCTTCTCCCATCGTGACGGTGCCACAGTTCTGTCTTTGATTTGTTGGATTCGAGGGTGATTCACCAGATATCCCACAATCTGGTAACATCCCCTCTTAATATGCCCCAATTTTACGCATTCGTTGCATCTCCGCCGGAAGGATGAAGTTCTGGCCGAATAGGCTCCTTCTGACCGGCGGTTCCCCTGATACGTGCTGTTCTCGGGTCGACGATTTGGATACTGTCAGTTCCGGCTTGGATTGGGCTGCCTGGGTCGGATTTGGGTTGTCGTGTCGGTGTATCCGGGTCGGGCACCTCCCGACCCACTGAAGTTCGCCCCGCCTACGTCTGGATCCGGCCCATGGATCACCGTTTCAAGATGGGTTATGGTTATGGGCCCCGATGATGAGTTTTTGTTTTGGGCCATCTGAGTTACAAGGCCCGAGCCCAAACCTAAATTTTGAGGGCCATTTTTTGAGGTTGCCGTCGGTGAGAGGATATCCAGGCGAGCACCTTCGAACCGTAGCATCGCACATGCATCATCAACCCCAGGAAGGGGTTTTTCCTTTAGTATATCCCTCACAATGGAATCAAATACTTTGTCCAGTCCCAATAGAAACGTAAACAGTCGATCTTCTAACTGAATCCGATTGTACTCAATAATGTCCTCTTCGTGTTTCATTGGATTTGACCTTCTTCGGTCAATTTCCATCCACAAACTGTTCGACAAGCCATAGTATTCTTCCAATCCGGATTGATTCTGCACTAATCGTCCCGCTTTGGTCTTTAGATCAAATATCTGGAGGCTGTCCTCCCCTGCCTTGAAAGTTCTGGCCAGTGTACTCCACAATGATTCAGATGTTGGAAAGTGTATGTACAGTCTCACCATACTTTTCTTCATGTTGTTTGTTAACCACGAGAAGACTTGTAAGTCTTTCTTCCTCCATGCCTTGTACCCGGGAACTGTTGCTTCTGGTGGTTTTTTGGTCAGGATTTCATAGCAATCTCGGCCACCGATCACCACTTCCATCAGTCTTGACCACAATATGTAGTTGTTGTTGTCAAGTTTGATATCAAGTCCAATATCTGGCTGATTCCCTTCGTTGGAAGATGATGCCCCGGATTGGTTCTCCATAATTGTTGTGATTTGTTGGGTAAGAGCCTTGGTGGCTGCTTGAATTGCTTCCTGTTCTGCCATTCTTTCCGGTAGATGACGAGATTTATGAGGTTAAAAACCTAGCTCCGATACCATGATGAATCGTGATGTTTTGTGAATATGTAAAAGAGACACGAGATTTACGTGGTTCGGGAGAAATCTCTACTCAACGGGAGAGATCTTGTTCTCTGTTTTTCTTCTTCTTCTTTTTTTTTTTATATTTTTTCCACTGTACAGATTACACATATATAGACAGTAGTACATAAGAAAGGTAATTCCCGGGATTATGGCAATCCTAGGAAATCAGGGAGAGATTTGGGTATTTCCCAAATCTCTCCTTATTGACTAAATCTTTCCTTTCCAACAGGTCATCTCTCTTGTTTTCCAAGAGTGATTTGAGTTGCTCACTCAGAATCTTGGCAGCCTCTGTGAGAGCAGCCGATTCTGCCATTGTCCCTCTCCTTCGGTAAATGACAAAATACGGGAATCAAATTCCTAGCTCCAATACCATAAAGGAAATAATAACACAATATTTACATGATTCGGGGGGAATCCCTACTCCACGAGAAGAAATTCTTCCGTATTGTTTTCTCTCTTTTTTACATATTTTCCACTATGTGATGTACATCCTTTTATAGAATTCCAGATACATATGCACTGTTCTTACTCACACTTGTATTTATGTCATGTACTGTTGATATGCTATGCACTGTTCTTACCCACACTTGTATTTATGTCATGTACTGTTGATAGGCACAGGAGTTGATATGTGGAAGATTCATATGAATCTTCCCCATAAATGCTCCTTTGACTAACAGTTCGCTCACTGATTGCACACCCCTGTTTTCACTTGATGAGCAGCAGGATGAAGAGTGGTGGCCGATCACCCCCGTTTTCTTGAGTTTTCCAGCCTTTGGTGAATCACATGGACACTTGGCTGGGCATTCAAATTAAGCAGGTCAGTATTAGGTAGCAGCTATGGTACAAAACTCTTCGTCTTCATTGGGAACCATTTGAATTTCTGCGATTTGTTGAATGGGTTGAAGTTGGCCTGCAAATGAGGCAGATTGAGGTAAGCGTCCGAAAATTTATTTAGAATTCTTTCAGATTCATTTGGGGTGTTTTGTTGTAAGAATTTACCGTGATTCATTTTTTACAGCTTAATAAGATGATGATCTTTGTCCAATGTGAGAAATTGTATTTTTTAAAATTGTGTACTATTGTATCCGAAATCTGATCCGATCCCATGCGAAATCTGAAATTCGAATCCGAAATTCGATTAAAATAATCCGATTTTATATGGATTAGATATGATTATTGTTTTTCAAAATCCGAATTCAAAAAAATCCAATTCCGATCCGATCCGATCCGTTTGCAATCCTAATTGTGTCTTCACTCATCAGAAGAGCTTCAGCCTTCAGATTTTCCTAAGAGTTGGGTTGGGATTGTTAAGAAGTGTCCCACACCGATTTGGAAAGGGAAGAAATATAGGTTTAAATAGGAATATGGGTTAGAATCAATCACTTTTGGTCTAAGGTTTTAATGGTGACACTCACCTTCCTACCAACTTAACCCCCACATGCACACCTACATACACGAGACCCAGTTATCCCTGGGCTCGATTTATTTAAAGCCTTTTGATCCGAGTGTGATGGGCCGGACGACCATTGACTCGCGTTTAAAGCCGACCTAATTTCAGTCTAGGATTCATGTTCCTAGGCTGAAAGTGAAGACAAACCAAACACTGGAGCTGGACTGGACATATAATTTTTAATTTTTTGAGGGGCAGACCAAAAGTCGAGCCCAGACTACCGCCCCTTAATGGGTCTGCCCTCATGGTGACATTTTTAATGCCATACAATTTCATTAAAGACTTTGGGGCTAAAAATTAGCAACAAATAAATGAGACCCAGTTAACTTACAAGCCCACTTACCCAAAAAAAAGTTAACTACAAGCCCACCAGAATTATTCAAGGTAATGTGACGGAAACCCTAGCTACTATATAAAACGAGGAGCCTTCCACCCTTTCAGCCTTCAGCCTCACTTTATCATTTCGATTATCTCCTCTCTCGAGCTATCACTCGCAAATCTATAGAATCGTCCTCTCCTCTCGGAAATCTTCTTATTACTTTCGGTTTCGTACATCTCTTGTCGGAGGAAGTGTAAACCCGGTGCGAATCCGGTATTTTCTCTATTTTGAGCCGCTCTTTGTTGCGATTTGTTTAATTATATTTTTCGAACACGAACTTAGATTTTTTACGGTTTTATATTGTAGATCTCGACACAAGATATACTACAATCAATCAACACACTCATTAATTTTGATTTGTGGTTATGAGAACAGTTTTCCTAGGGTCTTAGTTTTTTCATCAGCAGAGATCTGTGGATATTTTTTCCCTTTTGTTCCGTACGCACGGCTTGTGCTCTCTAGGCTTGCTGTGTTTCCTGAAGAATAGAATTATTAGGGTTTAGGGTTGAAATATTGCGATCATTTGATTTCCTCTTATGGGCGATAGCGCTTTTTGTTTTGTGGGCCATTTGATTTCCTCTTATATAATTCCACTATGAGCATATAGGTCCTCAAATATGTAGATGTATATACATATATATGTTTTACTACGAATAGTTAAGCAGCGAACAGGTCTCTCAGATTTTACTACAGTTTTCTAATCCTGTAACATCTCTATGATATTTTAGTATTTAGAGATAACACAGAACATCACCTGGTACTGGTACTCATAGTTGATTATTACTGTCAATAGTGTTGAATTTTCATGCATGATATGATATTCCTCTGCTAATTCTTCGTCTGTTGAAATCAACTTGAGTAGGAATTATGTGGATTCACTTCATAAGAGTCTTAATTTAGTTCATAAATCTCGTCTCAGATATCTGAGGATGGACTCTATTGGTTATCTTGAATCTGCACGTTTCTATATTTTCTGTTATGCACTTTGAGATTCTAGTTCATCTCTGTGTCATTTTTCTCCTTCTAATTTTGAGCATTTATTTCGTATATTTACTAGTTATACAGTTGATTTTGGATTTGAGAAAACTTGCCAAGATGCAGAACGAAGAAGGTCAAAACATGGATCTCTACATTCCCCGAAAATGGTAAAGTAACTCTATTATTGCCCATTGTGTATGTTTACTAAGTACTGTCTGAATGGCCTTGGTCTTTAGTCCCTATTTCTCGTTTTTCTTGTGAGAAAATGCTTTGGATTACTCTTAGTCTGAGATCCCATTCCATGTTTACTTAATTATGTATAATTGATCTAATTGGATCTGCTAGTATTATAGTATTTTTCTTACAGTCGACTATTTGCAAATGCAGCTCTGCAACAAATAGGCTGATTACTTCAAAGGATCATGCCTCAGTACAAATTAACATAGGGCATTTGGATGAGAGAGGCATTTACACTGGTCAAGCCACTACATTTGCCCTCTGTGGCTACATCCGGGCTCAGGTGAGTTGCTGCTCACAACCATCCTCTTTGTTGGCTTCACTTCTATCCTATCTTGTTATAACTTGACTGCTCAGTTATTTATCTCCCATTATTTTCCATTTTAACAATTGAGTTACAACATCGTGGTTCAGGATAGATATTGTGCGAGTATGTTATATACTTATATATCATTCCCTTACTATCTTAGAAAAAAATTCTAAGACATTCGTTGGATTTGTATACCAGCATCACGATAATAAATCTCCTACTTACTTGCCATGAATGAGATTGCTTGCCTCTGTTGGCCTCTTTGTTGTATCTCCTCAGTCTTAAGACTGGATCATGCTGTCGTTTGTAACAACGCTCAGCTGACTGGCAGTTAAATCTAGGGCCATCACTGCTAAATTAGTCTGCTATCTGGAATCAACTAAAGTGATGTCTTTTCCTTCTTGTGTAATTACACGGTTTTCTTTGTTACTTCTCAACTTGGCACTTGCGTCAACTAATGGTTTTTCCCCTTCAAAAATCTAGGGTGACGCTGACAGTGCACTGGATCGTCTCTGGCAGGCGAAGAAATGAAGTCGGACTATGCAACCTTCAATTAGATATCAAGATTATGCTATGCCATTTCATGTTTGAGTCACCTTCCTATTAAACCAAGTGGACTTGATTACCCACAAACTCTGTACTTGTTAGCCTTTTCTGCACTCAACTTAGTGATCGTACTCCCCGAATTTAATTTTTCTGCTACTTGGATATGTTGTTGTTTATGATATTTTTTAGTCTTGGCGCTTGCGCACATCCAAATCAAAAACGGAAGTGTGGAAAGCAATTTGGCAAGCAACAGTCTGGTACAATGAGGTCCATTTTGACCTAGAACTCGAATCAGATACAACACCACGAATTGAAGACTATGTTAAGATCTCAGTGTCACACTGGCTGCGAGCTAAAGGAATTCTAAGCCTCACAGCGAAAATAGCTGATTGGATGCAAAGGCCAGGTGTGTTGCATCTTAGTGGAACACATTATGGTGTATTTGTACATATTTTAGGATGAATGAAAGTCATTTTTCTTACCAAAAAAAATAATGAATCATCATATACAATGAAGATTTTCCCTGAATTCATTTCTTTACGGACAATGTTGTCAAATGTCAATTGCTCTCCTCGTGTATTGTCTGTCACTCTTTCGAATTTCACTAGAATTATATGGGTTATATTTAAGGAACCAGAATTTTTAACAATGCAGTAATTTCTTTTTTTTTGATAGGTAGTAGAGTAATTTCTACTTCTCCACTACACCCAAGCCCATTTGACCGATGAAAGGTTGTCTTAGACCAAGTCCTCGATTTCATATCTTAAGCAAAATAAATACAACCAAATACACAGTCTTCATCTCATCGACCTATTCAAATCTCAGTCTTCGACAGCGGCAAATCCTTCCTCCGTCAGTTCCTTCCGGCGTTAGTTTCTCGGTTATCCTCAAAACATTCACAACAAAAGGCAGTGAGCTTCCCTAGAAAACCCAGCAGGATGTCCCTCAACGCCACAAGCAGCAGCTAAGTCGGAAAACGAAGCAAAAATTCACCTAAGCAGCAAGCTGAATATGGTCGTCCCTATGATACAACTAACTACCCTAACCGAACATACATCTGCGAGCCCTAGCAATGCACCAAGATTATACAACTAACTACCCTAACCGAGCATACATCTGCGAGCCCTAGCAATGCACCAAGATTTTTATATAAGGAGCTAACAGTAAAAGGAAAAATCAGCCAAAAATCTCAGCTTTCTTTCATTTACCAGATAAGGTTTAATCTCTTTTAAAAACAGGTAAATCAGTTCACAAAATTTAGGGGCAGTTGCTGTAATCAGACTCATTCAAAGCATGCGTTTTTTTTTCCCCATCACAAACAGCCAGAAAATAAAAAAGGAGTGACTTAGTTTATGACCACATTTCAGGCCATATAAACAGGTAGAATCCGCAAGTTATAAAATCTGGAGCACAGACTCAATCCCCGGCCCTAGCGCTCAGCCTCACCGGACGGATATCTTGTCTATACTCCTGTACGGTTCGTAGCCGAACCACTCACCCAGGAGGCCCTCTCCTCCACCGATACGCCTCAACAGGAGCATCACCAGTACCTCAACCGCATGACCCCCTGTTGGACAGCCCTTTCGGGCAACCCTTCAATCTCTGTTTCAAATTCGACACACAGCCTTACCACCTGCCCAAGTCGACTTCTAGGCCTATCGACAGTTCAACACATGAACATTACAGTTTCTTTACAGTTTCCTTTTCTAGCACATAGCATGAGAACACATCTCATTGTATTTTTTTTTTGTAGAACTCATTCTGCATTTTCAGTCCAACTAGGAACACAACAATCGTTTGCTATGACATTCTGCCAAAAATCACTTCTTCTATTATGACTAAAACAACCCAGCTTTATCTCAACAAAACAGTCCCTGTTTCAGTTCTAAATTCCACACACCGGTTCAGCACTTAAGCAAACCAATTGTACCCATTTTGAAAGAAAAGTGCAGTTCAAACACATTTGAAAACAGGGTGTAAGTCCTGATACAGTTTTTTTCCCCAACAGCACACACAATTTCACGGAATGTCCAAATCTATAGATCTATCAAAAAATTTCAGTGACCACCCCTTTGATAATTAACAATTTCGGTTGGGTTAATTCTTTGAAAACACACAAGACAGAGTTCATACTCCCAAAGTCACGAATCAAGCGCACATTACTCCACTCCTACAAATCCGCAACCTATGAGGCATTCAGGCACCATGGAACACAGGAACCTACGATAAACTGTTGAAATAATCATACCCGCAGATGTACTTCATAGGACATGCCATCAAGTATACACTTAAAACAGATTCACACCCGCAACAATGCTACAAACCTACAAACCCAAAATCCCCGTCCAACGACTGACTACCTACCGTGAACACCCGCTCTCCTTCCTTCTTCAGCTCTGGGCTCGCCTACTCGGTGTATACACCCGTCCCTTGTATCGCCGTCCGTCCCTGTGAAATTCCGACTCAGTCACAAACGGCAACACGTTGTGCGGGATATGAGGTTGGGTTCTGTTTTCTTTTTGTAGGGCCACAATAGAGTTAGGGCCGGTAAAATAAAACTCGGGCCTGATTAATTAGATTTTCGTTCCGTACAATTGGCCGAAGTCTTTAGAACTGTTCGGCGTAAGTAAAAATAATAATATGAACGTACGGAAGGATTTCGGTACCTCACATTATATATCCGTAAATTGTTGGGAAATTCAGAGATTAACGTCAAAGCGGAAAAATAAACGATCAAGGCAACAACACAAGATTTAATGTGGTTCGGCCAGAAAGCCTACGTCTACGAGAGAAGAGGTGAATCAATCCACTATAAACAGCGATACAAAGGAGACACGGAGAAAACGTAGAAGATATGTTAGGGTTAAGAAGAAAAGAGACGCAGGAATTAACGTGGAAAAAAACCCCTTCAATGTAGAGAGGAAAAAAAACCACGGGAAAACAATTCTATTATGAACTGTCACAATGAGTACAAGTACATGAGGCTCTATTTGTAGGTACAAATAAATAGAGTTTTAATTAGAGTCATATTCTAACAAATCTCCCCTTGACTCTACATCCATAGAACTGTTTCTCATAAACCCCGAAGGGTGCTAAACTCCGTGAAAACCAATCAAGTCAAGGGAATGTTTGAACTTGGTATTAGATAATGGCTTTGTAAGCATGTCGGCAGGATTCTCATCAGGATGTATCTTTCCCACAATAATCTTGCCTTCAGCAACGATTTCACGGATGAAGTGGTACTTGATATCAATATGCTTGGTCTTGGCATGATACATATCATTCTTGGTCAAACAAATAG
>JAOYMZ010024236.1:0-17773 GCA_025802335.1 Pinguicula primuliflora | reverse complement strand
CTGGAGACCCTGCATCCTGGTCAGAGAACATAACAACATCCAATCGAGCTGAAGGAGATGTACTTACCTGAATATCCAACGCAGGTGACATTTGAGGTTGTCCCGTTAGGTCTGGCTGTACTATGTCGTCGTTGTATTCCAAAGTGGGTGGTCTACTGTCCTCATGTGGTTCAAGTAGCTCTCGTGCGGGAGGCACACGAGATGGTGTAGAAGGGAGCGGGACGAGAGTGGATGGACGGGGTACGTGAGGTACGCCTGGAGAACGTGGCATGTCGCTGAAAGATGGATGTAACCAATCCAGTAAGTCAACCTCATCATGTGTCTCTCCCTGACGGTTGGATTGGACGATGGTGGGATAAAAGTATTCAGACTCCACGAAGTCGCAATCCATGGTCACAAAAAGTCGTCCGATAAGGGGATTATAGCAGCGATACCCCTTCTATGAGGTCCCATATCACACAAAGATGCACTTCTCAGCACATGGGTCGAATTTCGACCGGTTCACCTTAGGAACATGAACATACACGGTACAACCAAATATTCTAGGAGTGAGAGTCAAGAGAGTGGGTACCTTTGACTTGTTGGACAGAACTTGAATAGGCGTCCGAAAATCGAGGACTTGAGTGGGAAGTCGGTTAGCCAAATATGTTGCAAATGATGCTGCTTCGGGCCAAAAGTACTGTGGAACCTTTGATTCGAGCATAAGGGATCTGGTGATCTCGAGAAGGAAACGATTTTTTTCGTTCAGCGATGCCATTTTGTTGTGGGGAGTAGGAACAGGTAGTCTGATGGAGCATCCCATTTTGAGAACAAAAATCACGCATTTTTTGGTTCACGAACTCTCCCCCATTGTCAAATCAAAGAATCTGAACCTTGGTTTTAAATTGAGTAAAAACCATGCGATAAAAGGTGGAGAATTTCTCAAAAGTCTCAGACTTATGACGAAGGAAATAGATATATGTCATTCTAGAATAATCATCAATAAATAATACAAAATAACGAAATCCTTGTCCCCCAATCGAAGGAGCTAGTCTCCAAACGTCAGAATGTACTAATGACAAAAATATTAGACACACGAGTATTCGAAATCGGAAAGAATTGTTTATGACTTTTAGCTAAAATGCAAGTTAACGGAGTGCTAGAGGCTTGAGGAAACAACTGACGAAGATATTTGTGAGACGGGTGGCCAAGGTGTCGGTGCCACAACCAACTTTGAGACTGAATAGAGCCATCAGCTAGTAGTGTCCTTTCCGGTATTGAATCTACTTCGTCAACATAACACAGACCATTCCTTTCAGTGTCATGCCCAAGTATCCTCCGTGAACAGATATACTGTAAGACACAAAATGAAGGGTATATCATAACGACACAGTTTAGCTCTTTCGATACATGACTCATAGATAACAGTCTGTATGATAAGGACGGCGCATATAGACAATTAGATAACTGGATAGATGACGAGATATTAATAATACCCGCCCCCTTTATAGGGGCAAACTCGCCATTAGCTGTCTGCACGACCTTCTTTCTCGATTCGTGCATAGTCACAATATCAGATAAATCATAAGTGATTGTATCGGTGGCCTCGCAATCGAAAATCCACTATCCATTTTTCTGATTTGCCGGCCAGTTCACGATATTCGCACTACTGGGCTCGAAACTTGTCTCTATCCTATTTTTTTTCCAATGTTGGGCCCCTGCACCACAAAACTATTCATGCGGCCCTTTCTCACTATTTGGCCTTGCGCCTGGTTCAGATGACAACCCATCTTCATCTAAAAAATCAGCATGGAAATATTTTGGTCCAGTTACACAATTAAACATCCGATTACCTGGTGTTTTTGCATCCGGGTCACTTTCCTCATTTTCTCGATTCACGTTTCCGCCCACGATTAGCCCCTTTCTGAACCCTAGGTTCGCGAGGGCTGGATTCTCGGTCGATCCGTCGGCATTTTCGCCGTTCTGGTGTCCATTCGTGACGGCTGCAGTCCCTTGTCCCTTCTTTCGTGCACCTGGTGGTCCATTGAATCGGTAACACTCCGCCTTTATATGCCCTAATATGCCATAGTAGTGGCATTTCACGTTCGTACGGCGGAATGATGACCTGGCCGGAAAAGCCCCATTTGATCGCCGTTCTGAGTTTAGAAATCGAGAATTTCCGAAATTTGATTGTTGATTCAGCCCTATTTTTGTTTTACGACCAACCCTGCTCCTATGCCCGATGATGGGTCTGGTGCGTCGGAGGCTGCCGCAGGTCGTAAGATCTGTTTCCTGGCAGCTTCCCGTCGGACTGTCGCATATGCAACTTCAACTGAGGGTAAAGGGCTAATTTTCAGTAAATCCCGAACAATTGGGTCACATTCTTCGTTCAGTCCTGCGAGGAAGACGAACAATCTGTGTTCATCATGAATTTTATTAAACTTCTCGATGTCATTTACGGTTTCCATAAGGTTAGGCTGTCGTCTGTCGATTTCTAGCCACAGCGACGAGCACTGGCCATAGAAATCTTCAATTGTAGATTGTCCCTGAATAAGCCGATCAGCTCTAGTGATGAGATCGAATATTTGAAGGCTGTCTTCCCCTACTGTGAATATTTTCTTCAAAATCTTCCAAAGTTCGTATGAATTTGGGTAGTGAGCGTACTTTTGAACAAGTTATCATTCCATGGATCTCGTGATCCAACCAAAGACCTTTGAGTCTTTTTCTCTCCATCTAGAGTAACCTTCATCAGATTCATCCGGGGCTTTCGCCTCCCCGGTGATGAATTCATACCGTCCTCTCCCAACGATGTAAACTTCCATAAGTCGTGCCCAGAGCACATAGTTGTGGCTGTCCAATTTGATGTCGATAACGGCAGATAAATTCTGATCCCCTGACTCCTGTGTGGAGGATGATGAGGAATCATTTCGATTCTTGGATTTCTGATCCATGAACAGCCGGAACTGTTCGAATTGTTCTGCCAGACTAGCATCGGTTGATGCTAACTTCTTGTCGCCCATGGCGTTGAGTAGAGTCTATGGCGACGGTAGATGGCGAGAATCAGGATCGTTCCTGCTCCGATACCATGTTTAAACAAATAATAGATCCGGAATTGTAAAGAACACAATGATTGTACGTGGTTCGGCAACTGCCTACTCCACGGGAAGAAGAGACTCTTCCGTTTTATGTATTTTTCTTGTATGTCTTTTGTTTTCTCTGTACATGGCTTTATAGAGTAACCTACAATCATAATCTCATCAATCCCTGAAAATAAGGAACGTGATTGTGTTAGGGATCACATGTATGGAAGGAATTTGATTTGATCAAATTCAAATTCTTTCCTCACCACTTATGGTGATTGATTGTAACTAACAATCCTATTTATATTAGTATATTATAATTTTTCTAATTAATATGGGACAAATTCCCAACACCATAGTCGCACTAAAATCGTATATGTTGGGTAGATTCTATCTGTTGCGACCAATTAAGTTCTCTCGTTTAGTAATCTTGTTATGCAGACATATCCAAGCAAATGCGTTGTGCTTGAGCATGGTGTTCCATATCTTTGACAGGTATTGTCTCTAACTTAATCTTTCCCTTGTTGTTCTACCAATTTCTTGGTAAGTAGATTTTATGGAGTATTTTAGTTGAGACTTAACACCCAATTAAGTGTTCTGATTCATCCAATTCAATTGTGACAATTCAGAGTGGTGTGAAAAATTGGTGTTCGTATAGCACTTCTCGCAAAAGGCTTTTTAGCAAATCATTTTATTCTTAAAATGAAAGTGTGTTTGGTTGATAATAAATTTGTGGTGAGGGTTGAGAATGCCACTCGAGTATCTCGGGAAGGTGACTGGTTGAAACGTAGTTTTCGCTGCAGAATCGTGTGGTTCCTATCAAATCATTTCCAATCTCAGGGTCAATGGGCCATTGGATTTTAATTTCGTTTGCACCGGAAGAGGCTTCATCTTAGGATTCGTCTATTGCATGTATTAACGTTTGATTACAAGCGTTAGTGCAGTTTTTAACGTTCGTAATCAAACTGACTATCCTGTTTACTGTGAGTTTAATTTGGAGAGTTAACGAAGGTACAACTCTCCAAATCAGGCAAAAAATGTTGGTGGGTTGATATAGAAAGTTTTTTTAATCCCCAAAAACACGACTTATTCAGCGTGTTATGGGTTGGCTGATACCTTCAACGACTAAAATACCATTCGCCTTTCATCTAATTACATCCCCACCTCATATATATACCATTTCAACCCATAAAATCAAACTATTCCCGATCGCGATTGAAGAACGTCGAATCCTACCTTTGCAAATTCATCTTCAAGACTCGACGAATCAATGGATTTTATTGCAGATATACTTGATTCTCCTTTGTTGGTACGTTTTTATTCGCATTTCATGGCTAGTTTTTATTCAAATCAATGGGTTTGTGCGGATTATCTTGTTCTAATTTCGTGGGTCGTAATTGGTGTGTGCGGATTTTCTTGGTTCGAATTACACTGCTCGTGAATTTTTTTGTTCGACTTCTATTGCTCCTACTGGGTTTGCGAGGATTTTCGAATTCTAATTTCATTGCTCGTGAATTTCATAAACAGTGACTTGTGAATTTCAAATTCTATTGTTATCATAAACAGTTGCTTGTGAATTTCATGACTTCTCTATTTTTTTAAGACTTCTATTGTTTTTTCCAGACTGCTGATAAACAAAAGGATTTTCGAGGAGTGTTGACTCTACCTTCAATCTTAGATTCACTTGACCATGTCCAAAAAATAGAAGGTAAACGTGTGTGTTGCCCGGACGGTAATAGGTAAAGTTTAATTCAGCAAATACCTAAACAAGTAGAATACTTGAACAAGCTGTGTTTAGGAAATGATATTGACTGTTTTGACAACCTTCGTATGACAAAGGAAGTATTCTACCGTTTTTGCACTGTTCTTCGTGTTGGGCAGATGGTTTGTGATGATGTGTACGTTAGTGCCGAAGAGAAAATTGCAATGTTCCTTAAGATAGTTGGTCACAACCACAAGTTTCGGACGGTTAGGTATTATTTCAATAGGTTAACCCGCACTATATTTAAATCTTTTCACCAGGTCTTAAACACGGTAGTCAAGCTCAAGCTATTTGTTCAACCTATTCCCGTACTTGAGGATTCGACTGATGAGCGTTGGGGTATGTTCTCGGTAAGCTCAAGCTATTTGTTCATCTTGTTCATTTTATTGTTCAACCTGTTCATTATATTGTTCGACTGATGTGTTTACATATTTCGCAGGGTTGTCTCGGGGCTCTTGACGGTACATATGTCCCCGTGCATGTACCAAATAAGAAAATACCACGCTCCAGGACGAGGAAAGGCCAAATAGCTGTCAACGTCCTAGGTGTATGTGACCGCAATGAGCATTTTGTATACGTTCAATCAGGATGGGAGGGGTCAGTTGTTGATGCACGAGTATTAAAGGATGCTCTTAGTCGCCCAGATGGTTTAAAAGTTCCTCAAGGTACTGCCTTAGGCCGCTTGGATTTGTTTTCAAGTTACTTCATTGCTTGTTTAATGGGATGTTATGATTTTAGGCATTTACTATCTTGCGGATAATGGGTACATGAATCGCGAGGGTTTTTTGGTTCCCTATCATCGTACACGTTATCATCTGCGTGAATGGGCTACTGGGAATCGAGCTCCACAGAATGCGAAAGAGTACTTCAGTCTGAAACACTCCAAAGCCCGAAATGTCATTGAGCGGATGTTTGGCATCCTAAAGTGTCACTGGGCAGTGTTGAGATCACCGATGTACTACAGCATACGTTGTCAAATAAAGGTGATATATGCTTGTGCTATACTTCATAACTTTCTCAAAGAGAATGAACACCATGACCTTCTGGAGGAGTTTGAGGATGAACCAGTCACTCCGAGTCAGAGCACTACAGATTTCCCTATCAAATGTGTCGTGTCGTTGGAATCATCTCCTTCATGGACACAGAAGCGTGTTGAAATGGCCACATCCATGTTTGCAAGATATAGAAATATGGCCCAGGGAGAGGATTCATGAACGTGGTTGAAACTTTCTACTTGTTTTCCTGGATTTTGCAACATTACTTATGCTGTCTTATTTTTCGAGTGTATGACATTGATCACAATTGATGTTTTCGAGTGTATTTAATCACATTTTTCGAGTGTATTTCATGTGTATGTCTTATGCTGGCTATTTGATTTGGGTTTCATGTGTTTGAAGGTAAGGTTTCATGTGTTTGAAACGTATGTTATATAGGTCTGATTGCTGAATCCCGAATATGTTTACTGTGTTTGATATAGGTCTGATTGATGGATCCAGTGTATACAGTGTTAAGGTTATTTTAAACATTGCACGTTCATTTAACTGTTCAATCGTCCTAAATTCACTTCGAAGTAAACACGCGAAATCATAACTCTTCAAATCAAAATCAAACTGAAAAATGTGTTCACTACGTTTGAAGTTGATACCGGTAACGCTCCAAATCAATATCAAACTCGAAACATTAAGTCTGAAGTAAACGGACCCTAAGAGGACTTTTAGCTCGAGCTACTCCTTGACAATAATAACAAACTTAATTTTTTGAAATAAATCCTTACCCTTAATGATCTGATTAATTACAAAAACTTATTCTATGAAATTGATGTGGTTCGAGTTACTTATGATGTTGAACATTTTCTCCATATTTTTTGGGGGGTAAGTTAGAGTTTTATTTGAAAATGTACAGTATACATGTTTTTGGTCAACATATATTTTTCATGTTGACGAGGCTCATTTAACATATGTATTATACAACAAAGTCGGCAGAATCACGCAGCGTTCTCATCGTCGCAGCAAAATTCCCACATCTCCCGAAATCAGGCATTAGGGCTCTCCATTTCCTGGCAGAATTGCACGATGTCTCATTGGTGGAGGAGTCACTTGGACATAGTACCGTGGTTCCAAACACCAATCATTGTAGGAGGATGCTGGGAGAAGTAAATTTTGAGCCTTGAGTATGTGCCAGAATCGAATTCATACGTTTTCCAAAGCTTCATCCTCATTCCAGTCGATTCCACAGAATATCTTCACATTTCTTCCTTTCCACAGCTGCCAGGATGTTATTTACCAAAGCGCATTCCACAAAGAAGGTTTCCAGGTGCTCGGACAGTGTTGCATGTGCTGGCTCAAGAAACCAATATCCCCCTGCGACACAATTTTCGACTGATTTATCCACTGGTACACCCTTTCCCATAGTTGCTTGTTAATTGAACATTCTTCAAAAAGATGTTATTCAGTTTCCTCACTTTGTGCACAGAAAGGACAGTTGACAGTGTTTATCTGAATGCCCCTTCTTTGCAGATTAGTACGAATAGGGAGACGCTGATGTATCAGTTGCCAAGTAAATGATGCAATCTTCAGAGGTAGTATGTTATTCCATACCCTTTCCGTATGCCTACCATTGATGTTATCTGCCACTGTGTCTACATCAATTTCTAATATTCATGCTAAGTTGAGTATTGTTGCGCATGCCACATCCATTTATCTGCTGCTTGTGTAGGTTTAGGAGCCTACTCTAGTTGAATAAGAAATTGAGCCAATTGTTGAATTTCAATGCCATTGCATAGCCCTTCCCAAGTCCACCACCAATCCCATTTAACACCCAAAACTCCTTTTTGAGCCACTGTTACCGTCTTGTCTCCAACCATTTTATAGAGGTCAGAATATTTTAATGCAAAACACTCCTCACCCATCCATCTATCCGTCCAAAAATAAGCAGTATCTCCGCTTCCTAGTTGTCTATAAAATTTCTGCTAAAACCACACTAGCGTCGTGGAACTACTTGTCAACTCGGTCCACCAGGTAGATGGCTTGCTACGTGGGAGTGTTCAGTTCAGTCAGTAAATGGTTATCCAGGAATGGATCACCATAGAGACGGTCTAATACTCTAATCCATAGATGTGTGTCATCCAGTGTATGCATTCTAAATCCCCACTTAGCAAGAAGGACTAGATTAAATTCCCGCAAGCTTTTAAGGCCTACTCCTCCATTCTTCATAAGGTAGCACAAGTGATTTCATTTGATCCAACAGATTTTGTTTGGTCCTTCTAGTTTCCCACCCCATAGGAACTTACGTATGTACCCTGTTATCTTTTTAATCACCAAGTTAGGGGCCTTATAGATAGAAAAGTAGTATAGAGGAATACTAGTAAGGATAGATTTAATAAGTACCAACCTCCCTCCAAACGAGACATATTTGTTCTCCCAACTTGTGACTCTTTTTTCGATCATTCTCAAAATAGGCTGCCAAGTTTCAAGCTTGCACGGGTTACTGCCTACCGAAACCCCCAGATACTTGAAGGGGATATTCTCCATCTTGCACCCTAGGATGTCTACTTGCTGAATAGGTTCTGAGTATCATAAGTCGAGGGAGTACAACTTACTCTTGTGAAAGTTTACTTTCAATCCACAAATAGCCTAAAAAATATTCAGTGTTCTTTTAATTATGTCTATATCTTGTTACGAGCCATTTCCAAAAATGATTGTGTCATCAGCATATTGTTGATGAGTAACTGGAATCTTCCTCTTGCCAACTTCATACCCTTTTAGAAGCCCACAGCTTGATGCTCTATGTAAGAACACATTTAGACCTTCAGCTGCCATAGCAAATAACATAGGTGAAAGCGAGCAACCTTGCCTCAAACCCCTTTCCAGCTGAAATTCCCCACATGGACTCCCATTCATAGTAACAGACATTTGGGCAGTAGTCACACAGATTTGTATCCATTTTATCCATAAAGCACAAAAGCCCATAGCATGCATCAAATCAAATAAATATCTCCAATCTACACTATCGAACATTTTTTCAAAGTCCACTTTGAAAATATTGCATCTCCTCTTTCTTGCTCGAGTCTCATGTATAATTTCATTAGTTAGGAGAACATTATCCAATATAAATCGATTAGAAACAAAGCCAGTCTGGTTAGAGGAAATAATCACAGGGAGGACCTTAACCAGTCTAGCAGCCAAAACCTTTGAAAGAATCTTATACAAGCTGCTCACCATAGAGATAGGCCTGAAATCCTTAATGTGTTGAGGGGTAGATAGTTTTGGCACCAGAGACACAAATGTAGCATTAAGTCCTTTGGCCAATCTTGGATTCATCCAGAATTCCTGAAAAAATTGGAGGATGGTCTATCTTAGCATAGGCCAAAAATATTTTATGAATCTGAAATTGTAGTCATCTGGTTCAGGACTTTTCCCACTCCCACAGCTGCTTACTGCCTGTAAAATCTCCATCTCTATAAAAGGAGCAGTAAAGGTATCATTTTCAAAGCTCCCTAGCTATCGGTCTAGGTTCCGGATCATTGTTCATGTCATGCAGAATAGTGTTCTTTGAACTGCTCATGAATATAGTTCTTTACAGTTTGCATCTCAGAACACCAACTCCCATTAATCAGTATTCCATTTATAGTATTGTATCCTCTATTCTTGCGTAGCGTAGCATGGAAATAACCAATATTAGCATCCTTTTTGCTAGCCACTTACTCCTGAATTTTTGGAATGTCAAGGACGAATGCATTTTCTCGAAAATTTGATATGTAAATTTGTTTGGATCGACTTCAAGAGATGATATTTTCATAATTAGAAAATGCTTGGCCATGCAATTTGTCAAATCACCATTTTTATAACATTTAAAGATTAAAATTTTATTTTATTTTATTAATTTTGAAATATATTGGCCAAGAAAATTAGTCACAGATTTTGGTTTGAAAGACGGGAGTGATCAAAATATTTGTATTTTATTGGGCTAAGGTTTTTTAGAATGTTGAAACATAAAACGAGACTGAATGTTTTCGATCTGTCTATGCCAATATGGATTATCAATCATAAAACGAGAAAAGTCTACAAATCAACTAAAATACCTAAAGCCATAAGATCTCCGGGACTTTGACTAGAATCAGCGATGAAGGGAAAAGTCTTCCAAAACTACACGATCGTCCTTGCAAGATCGTCACACAAATTGCTTCTCGATTTTACCTCTTTAGTCTTTAATGAGAATAATAAAGAAGGCTTAATTCTCAACCAGAAGCAGACGGAGAAAGACTTCGCCTCCCTTCTATGTTTTTTGTATCGTGTGTTTTGGGAACTAATCCCTAAACATATATATATTCTGATGGGCCTATAGAGTTGTAACCCAATAAGTAATATTATTGTTTGCCTGAAATTAGACTCACTTAATTGTAATTAATAAAATCAGTCCATCAATAATTTTATTACTTGCCTAAATTATTCTACACATGTGTGTACTATATCTTAATGAATACACTAATTGTCGAACTATAACCTTATTTGATCACTTTAATTCGACAACCGTTACAAGACAATAACAATACATAATTATATTACATATATGCTCAATGTTAGAATTAAATCCAACTATGTTGAGAATAATCCCAACAAACCCTTCTAAATTTAAATGATTTTCACCAATCAAAGTAATATTATTGTTAAAGTGGTCAATTTTTGTACGTGGCCTGTCAGGGCGGTGTAGTTACTAAATTGTCCTGCTGTGCTAAACAGAAATTTTCTGGTGTGAGATCGTATGTACCGGATAATATTTCTCAGGTGCTGAATTCTAATCCTGTCTGTCGGATCAACAGTGGACGACCAGGATTTAAATACTCATTCAACTTAAGTGATTTAATTCTGACCCTCAGAGCAACATTTGACCACCAGGATTAGAATTCGGCACTTAAGAAATATTATCTTATACATAACATCCTACACCGAAAATTTTTCGCTGCACTGAAGCCTTCAGTGCAGAAAGGCGTCGTGCTGAAGCCTTCAGCGCCCGCCCCCTTCCGTGTTATTGCCTTCTGCGCGGCCTCTCCTATTTAAGTGGCGTCTCTGACTTCCATCTACCTACACCTACACCAAAACATACACAGTTTGAAGTGTTAGCGAGAGTAGCTATCAGTTCCTTTCTTATTTTTCAGAGGTATTTTTTTAATATTCGTTCTTGTGCATTTGAAACGTTTAATATTGAATTAATATTAATTTATTTTTTATTTTATATGTTAGGATATATTATAATGGATAATTTTAGTGATTCTGATTTTTTTGATTGGTTTTCCGGTTCGAGTTCGAAAATCCCTGATTTAAATATGCCTCCGGAGTATATCGAGCCAAGTTCATCAACTCAATATCCTGATTATTCACATCAATTATATCCAAATTATTCACAATATCCTTGCGCACAAAGCCAAGATATGTGGTTTCAACCGATGGGCAAGGAGGTTGTTCTCAGCCACAAAATAGTTGGACGTTGCCACAAAGTAATTCAGCTGACCACTTGTCTCCTATTATCGATCTGGTATGTGATACAGCAGACATTGATGTAGACAACATCAATTCTGAACCTGACACTAAAGATGAGGGAGAGGATATGCAATCCATTTCGGTGTGGCTATGGGTAGATCAACTGTATGATAGATCATATATTCTATATTATCAGATGGCATGTCCTATGATGGGGGACTCAATGAATATTCTGCACCCATTGAACAGCTAACGTTTCAACGAAGACTTAGGTATGATTGCAGAGGGCTAACTTTTCAGAGATAAGCCTCATCTGCAACATTCAGTAATGAAGTATCATATTATGGTGGCGAAAAGGGAGTTTTGTGTGGTTAAGAGTGATAAGATATAGTAGTATGTTGCATGTAAGCATCATTCTGAAGGTCAAGGATGTGATTGGGCGCTAACTGTGCTTTATAGGCCTGATGGCTGTAAATGAAAAATAACTTATATCAGGTCAGAGCATAGGTGCAATCCTAATGTGGTGATCGAGTACCATAGTAATCTGACGAAGACATTTATTGCACACGAATTGCGCGGCCTAATCTGAAAAATCCAGGTAATATAAATTTAATTTTATGTTGTGCATTTCTTATATATGTACGACCGTAATCTGACTAAGATATTTTTATTTTTTAGGTTTCACGACATATATGGCTCAGTAGTTGGTGCATAATAGATATGGATTTAATATTCGATATTCAAAGGCTTGGTGGGCAGTCCAATGTGCTAGTGAAATAGAGCATGGTACGTGGACGTCTGGTGTTGTACGTTTACCTGCCTAGCTCGCAGCTCTACAACATTGGGATCCGACACATGTTATGGATTGAAGGTTTGAGGATACTACCAACCTGCATGAGAAGCAGCTGAAATATGTGTTTTGTGCCTTTTGTCCTAGCATCACTGGGTACCGACACTGCCGACTTGTTATGTCTGTAGATGGAACACATCTATACTGCCCGTACAAGTTGAAATTACTTGTGACGGTAGCATTAGATGTCAGTGGACACATATTGTCAGTTGCTTTTGTAGTAGTAGATGAAGAGACCATTGAGGCGTGACATTGGTTTCTTGAGAAGTTAGAAGACCACATTACGTTAAAGGATGCTAGGTGTCATTGCTTGATTTCGGACAGGAGTTTCGAAATTTTAAAAGCTATTCTTGATGTACGCGTATTCAATGATGAAAGAAGTGACTCTAGTTTTGCCTATGTTATATATGCCAAGTAAGTGATGGTGCGCATATTGATTGATATATATATATATATAGTATTATTTATTAAGCATTTGTATTAATGAACATATGATGAATGATAATATATTATCAATCCCCACTATCTTCCATTGTATCCATATAAATAATAATTTTATTTCGACGGCCTAAAATATTCCAAAAGAATGCAGCAGTATTGCAGCTGAAACCCCATAAATCTGACCCTTTATCTGTTTTGACTTCAACAAACATACCAATTTGAACTCGAGTGTGGTATGAAAAATTAATAGATTTACATAAATCATGTTCCCGTGTGATGAAACTTCATCCTCTCCAATGGCTGATTTTACAGATCCAAGAGCCTCTTCCAATGGCGGATTTCACATATCAAGGCCAGGCACACAATACCAAACAAGGGGATTTAATCGAGTGTGAAAAATGAATAGATTTACATAAATCATGTTCCCGTGTGGTGAAACTTCATCTTCTCCAATGGCGGATTTTACAGATCCAAGAGCCTCTTCCAATGGCGGATTTCACATATCAAGGCCACAGACACACAACACAAAACAAGGGGATTTAATCGTGGGCACTTTCAAGAAATTCCAACTGTCTTCCCTAGCAGCCAGAGCACGAGGGACAACTCAATCCCAAAAATGGTGTGAAGAGAGCTTCGATCCAGCATGAATCCATACACCGTGATCCCAGCTCTGTTGCTCTCAAAGTAGGTTACTATATGAACACACGAGAACATCATTTTTTTTTTGTTCAATGACGAGATAATGAGATCCTGAAGATATCCTAAAACTCACCGAGTGCTTGTCTTTTCTGAAATGAGATTGTACTGTTGGCATATGAAGAGACTAACTTAGTGTTGTCTATATCGTCCTCTTCATCACCAGCATCGTCCAAATCAGATGATACGTCGACGAAGGCTTGATCCTCGCCCAGCCGAGCATGTGGAGTCTCGGTTTCTGATGCTTCAAACGAATCAATGGTAGCACAAACATGCCATTTGGCCGAAAGGGCCGTCAAAGCTTGTGCTTTGTGGGTGATCCTTGCTGCACTCCGCAGGAGAATCAGGAGCCCCGCAAGAAGACTAAGCGAGCAGAGCTGAAAATCAAATACAAGCCATTCAGCACAAAACAGGATCATGGCTAGTTAGATAACGTTATAAGAAACCATAATCCGGTGAACCACGGTTCTCCGGCATGGTAAATGTTGAACCTGTACACGTTTTAAGACTAGAATGAGTATGAGTATGTGTACCGCTAGTTCTCCGGTATGATAAACGTTGATATCTCCACTTGGTCGAGTGGTGACCAGAAGGGAAGCGAATTGGCTAGCTGTGATCAGGACCAATGCACACAAGATAAATGCTCTATATCTGTGGCTTATGATCCTCAGATGCCTTCTGATTCTTAGGTGTTCTTTCAGGATTGATTCAACATCTGAATCGATATGGAAAACAATTGCAAAGTCTTGTAAGCGCAGAATTTGTAGGTAGCATATGAGCCGGAAGAGGATGCATACTAGAAAAAACACAACTGTTCTATAAAACCAGGAGCACAGCTCCAAGATGCAAGCAACTGCGTTGCTCACAATAGAGTTCCTGAAGAAGGGAATGCGTGTTCCTCCGGAAGTATACCACCATATCTTATACGCACACTCTGCGGCAAAACATGGGAGAACGAAGATGAACAGAATACTCATCGAACTCTGCAGGAGAAACGAAGGAACCAATTATCAAACACATTGGATGCATTGCATTGAAATCGAATTACAGAATACAGTACATTGAATTGCTGCGTGTATCCTTTCCTAACGGTCTCGCTTTCATCCCGCAGCTTATCAAAGAACAAGAACCTCCTCAGCCCGTATCTCCTCACGAATCGAGACAGGCAAACGAACGATAGGGTGGCGATGCCGCTGAGAGACAGCTGGGCCACCGTATCGAACGGCCGGGTGTGCCGGCCGTCGCACTCGTCGCAGGCCAGTACGAAGTGGGAGGCGCCGGGTACGGCGATGGCGAATGCGACGAACACGAGCCACGACAGGCATGCGGTCCAGGCATTCGATTGATCGACGCAGAGCCATTTGAGCCAAGAGCGGAAGCTGTGGAACTCATCGCGGGCGTTTGATACGGATCGTGAGTAAGGCCGATTCTTGGTGTTGGTCTGGTTCAGCAGCGATTCCATTTCGTCCGCCATAGCCAATCCAGCGATCTTGCTGCCAACATGAAATTGAAATCCAGAGAAAACCAGTAGAAATCCTGAGCTTTGGCGGATCTTCTGCTTGATTGAAATCTGTATCCTTCCCGGATCATTAGGGATTAGGAAACTTGAAAAGGAAAATAAATACTTAGCTGTGAATTGTGAGATCGATCTCCAAAAGAGCAAAAATAATTTAAGTATTTTTCTTGGTGCAAGGTGCGATCAAGTGCACCGAATTAGAATGTAATTTAAAACCGGCTTTGCATTATAATTCTGATTATGATTATAAATAGGATTATTTTGTGTAATATAAGTATTAATACTTGTTCTTATTTTTAAAATTTATCTTTTCTTAAAAATAAGGAGATGTTTTTTTCCTCCTTAAAAATAAATATAACATTTTATAATAATATTTAAATATAAATATTTTTTATCATCAAATTAACCTTACATAATATACTTTAATTAAATAGATAAAGTTTATAATAATTTAATGTTAAGTTTGTTATATATAATTAAAATAATATTTTAAATGATTATTTTTAAGCAGTTGCGCAAAACACCACAGGTTCTAAAAATAAGAAGAAGTAGTAGTAGAATTATTAGAAATATTACTAGAAAAAAAAAGTAATGGTGCTTCTACACAAAACAAACATTTAATATTTGGATAAACTGAATGCATGCACCCTTTGGGCACCTCCAAGACACCCTCGCCGCCGATGTGATAGGAGTGTTTTCAACAAAAATTAGATTTTTTGTTGCCTTGGAGGATCAAACCCTGCTCGGCCCCTTCCATTCCTCTCCCGCGCAAATCACGAGTCACTTTCATCTCACTTACATCACATCTTTGTTATTATTGAACACAAATATTATATAACTCATATAAAACCCTAAAACATAAAAAATATAAAGATAAAACATATCTATTAACCCTAAAAACTTAATATTACGGCGGTTTGACGTCGTAAAAATATAAATCCATATCTTATAAACCTTAAAGGTTAAATGTTATAAATTTAAAAAACCCAAAACTCTAATCCTAATATTATGATTGTCTTGCCACCGTACAAATCTAAAACTCTATAATTTTATAAAATTTAAGTCATATATTTTAATTTTATAAATTATATAAATTAAATTAAATAGGAGGAGGTTTAAGTGGCCATACATTAAAAAAACTTCAAATCTAATCCCTTCATTTTACAAAATTAGATGCCCAGATTTTGTATCTGTTAAATTCACGTGACCAAATCTTTAAAATTAAAATTCACATCTACTACTTTCTCCAAAAACAAACGAGCCCCAACCAAAAAATAGATTTCCCTTGGCGGTGGTCGCCGGAAACCCTCAAGTATTTTTTTGGTCGCCGGAAACCCTCGTCGGAAACCGTCTATTTTTTGTTAGAATACAGGTGTGTTTGTTGCTACTGCTTGAGGGAAAATATGATTTGTATTTTTTGTCGCCGGAAACCGTCGATTTGTATACAGGTGTTTGTCGCCGGAAACCAAAAATGGATTTTTTGTTGGATCCGCCGGAATAATAAACAATCCAAAACATCCTGCCAGGGATGCCTTATGCCTTGGAGGTGCTATACGGGTGCTACGGTACTTATCAGTTAGATCTGGTAAACAGAATCTTAACCTCACACATATAAAGAAAAGTAATAATCTCATCCCAAAATCAAACTCACTAGAACGGTTTATTTTCAAACACATATTTATATAATTTTAAATTCTATTCGAACTATTAAGACGTGAACCCAATGTGGAGTGAACTTCCGACGGATCCTAATTAAACCCCAAATATTCGTGACGAAAAAAAGGTACAAATTCAAGTATAAAAAAATTTCGGGAATGCGCGCAGCGCCTACTCCCCTCCGCCACTGCCGACATGTCACATAGCAGATAAACAATAAAGGAGTTTTGCGACATGCCTACCAGGAATGCAAATCTTAGGCTTTGCTTAAAAAAAAGGAATGCAAATCTTAGATTGATTTATTCGGACAACGTGTACCATCTCCCAAGGTTTGGCCGGCACGGCAATTTCGGCGCGCATATGAAGTTAGGACACATGCCCATGTGCAGGATACATATTTTGGAAGGGATACGTGCCTAGTTTTCCTTTTTAATTTGTTTGCTGTATAAAATTAAAGTAAAACTAGGTTGTTTCCAAAGAACACTCTAATGCAACCTAAATTTTGATAGATTGGCAGTATATTCTTAGGAACTCGTTAAGGGTGGGCATTCGAAGTCCAAAATTTGAAATTCGATCAGAATTCGGAATTCTTTCCGAAATTATTTTGGAAGCCGAATCGCAATTCCGATCCATTTCACATTACAATTCGAAATTTCGGAATTCGGAATGCCCTGTATTTTGAAATTTTGAATCTAAATGTCCACCTCTAGAACTGTCCTGGCATTGTTATTTCGACCGTCCTAGAGGAAAAATCATTGTACATGGCAAAATGAGTGAAAAATCAATTCTATGAAAAAATATCTAAAAAGGATGATGTTTAAGACTGATGAAGTGTGGTACAAATCCACATTAAAACATAACTTTATTCATTTTTTACAATATAAATGCTGGACTTACCGAATTCATATTGAAATTGTTGGTATTCAAGGGTAATTTAATCATTTTACCCATAATATGTATAAGGATATATTTTGAATGTGTAATGAAAGAACAAAACTTTTTGCCCTTATTTTCAACTTGGTATCGTCATCTTCTAGAGGTTGCCTGGAGCATGATGATTTCGATGAATGTCCCCAATTACTTATGGGGACAGACTGTCCTGACTGCTGCCCGGTTGATTAATCGGATGCCTTCTCATGTGTTAGACCGGAAGACTCCCTTTGAGGTGCTGACCGGTCAAAGGAGAGAGCTCCTTCCATTGCGGATTTTTGGTTGTGTTTGTTTTGTGCAGGATCGTCGTCCCTCTGTTGGTAAGTTGGATTCTCGGGCAATAAAATGTGTATTTGTGGGATATGCTGCGACTCAAAAGGGATATGC
>JAOYMZ010024225.1:0-17778 GCA_025802335.1 Pinguicula primuliflora | reverse complement strand
CCCCACCCCACCCCCAAAAAAATGGAACAGGTTGCAGCTAGCTTTGCTGCTGAAGGTTCCATAATGAATGAGCTGAAGATATGGAATGACATGTTTGGGGAAGGTGGATCAAGGAAGAAGGAACAACTCTCTTACTTTTTGTAAGATGCAAATAAGATGATGATCCATCCATCCATCCTACAGCATCAACTGCCCTATGTATAACTGTATTATGAAGTCCCAAGGAGTTGTTATGTGATAAAGGTAGTAGTATATTATTGTTAATAAATCATCACCATATTAGATAGTGAATGGTTGAATTATGTACAGCTCTGTTCTTGTATACCTTTGCTGCTAACATTCACACTCAAAGAACAGTTCATATTCAGAGAAATGTGTCTCTTAGAAAGACCAATCTCCACAAGGCCACTAATCTTCACAAGGCCACTAAAACCCAGAATCCCCTTGTCCACATCTTCATTCACATCTCCAGCTTCCCTCATTTTATCAGCCATAACTTCTGCAGATGCATTCATGTGAAGCGATCCCCGGGCCCGGGCCTTCTCCGGCGGGCCCGTGGCTTCCCCGACTACCATGCCGTGGTAGTAAACAACCATGGCGGCGCTGCTGATCTTAAACGGAGTAATATTCGGATTTTTCACATGAAAAGCAGCTTCCAGAGTCGGGCCGGGCCCGGAAATGTTGCTGCCGGGGAGGAGGGAATCCAGCCCGTACATGCTGAACGCTTCGATTCTGAGAACTGGGTCTTTAACCCGGAAGACGGTGAAGGTTAGTACGATTATGATCGTTGAAGTGATCAAGAAAATGGCGGTGGAGCAGCCACAGCACTTGATGAACTTGCGGTGGCTTCGGCCCATGGACTCCACCGCGAAGTCATCGGCTAGTTCGTGGTGGCTGCGGAAGGCCGCCGGGGCGAGGGGCCTGGCCTGAACCATGTTCTCGGACATAGTTTCGGACTGTTGATCTTGTTGGATATTCTCTTCCTGAGAGAGGTGATTAGTCAAGCAAACGAATAGTATTTTAACACTAAATGGTAATAATTATGAGTTGAATATAGACTTCTGAATTTGGTCAAGTGGATTAATGCTGATTCAAAGGCACATAAAACCTAAAACCGAATAGTTTTAAATTATACTTCAAATTATATAATGATATATAAATATTATATATAAATATAATGATTGGAACATAATCAGATAAAATGATTCGATCGAAATTGAGCGTGCCAACAAGAGAGAGTGTGAAAACGTTCTAATGATTAGACTTCTACAAAGAAATAATAAAGAACACAGTTTTAGACTCACCTTGTTCCCCTTTTCTCTCATACAAAATTCGTGAGATTACGATATGAGCAGGATCAAAACAATTTCCGTTGCAAGGCCTTGGCTGCATAGTACCACAAGAAATCTGCCACAGGAACTTCACCCTCCCTCCGTACGACCTTGGCCCATACAGATTAGATTGACTCGGAAAATTTATGTCGATAGAAGATCTCCAAGATATGGATGGGAATCCTGATATGAAGCCTGAACCAGCAGGAGGAGAGTAATTTTCACGATCAACTTTACTGCGGACACCTTCTGCTTGAACAGTCCTTAGTGCCTCAAGTGGCACTCCACATGCAATCAGTCTAATAGCGTTCTCTCTGCAATAACTGCTCCTGAAAATCACAAGGGAAAGCTTCCAAGGCCAGAAATATAAGCTGCTCCTTCAAATCAGAAGGGAAACAATAAAAGGACAATTTTTTTTTTTTTTTGTATGGGTTTCGAAGAATCCGGTTCAGCTCCAGAATGATGGTGCCGAATTTTAATCTGGACCGTTGGATCAAAATTCAACGATCCAGATCAAATGACTCATTTAACTGTTCACTTAAAACACTTTTGATCTGGACCGTTGAATTTTAATCCAACGGTCCAGATTAGAATTCGATACCATCATTCGGCACACTATTCAGAACAAGAAAAAAAATCGGGTTTCGAAACCCTATTTTTGGTTAGTCATTTTTTTTTCAACCCAATTTGAGTCTATTTTCTTTCGGCAGACCAGTTTTTGTTAAAAAAAATTAAAAAATAAAAGAGAAAAAAGAAGAACAAGAATGGTGGGTTAATTTTGTGTTGGGCCGCTGTTGCAGCCCAACAACACAATAAAATAAGCAAAAAAAAACTTTTAATAAAGTTTTTTTATATGTTAAATAAAAATAAAATAATTCTTTTAATATGCAGGATTAGGATATATTTATGTGTTAAATAATTCTTATCAATTTATTTATTAAATTGTTAAATGCATACCTAATTATTATTTATATGTTAAATAATATATACATTTTAATTTATTAGTCAAATTATGAAAATGCATGATTAGAAATATTTATATGTTAAATATTCTAGGTATGCATGATTAGAATTTATTTATTCAACGTGCAATATAAATTTTTAACATACATGACTAGGTTCTATTTGAGAACAAACATATGCTTAATTGATTATGTGTTATTGCGTTATAAGCATGTTGCATGTTGCAAATTTCTTTTATTATTGGAATATTTTCCGACTAATAATAAAAGAGAACAAACAATAATAAAATTGTATGTAACAACAAAGCTACAAAAGCCAAGCTCGAAGCAAATGTTTGAGCAAAACTCAACAACTATGATTAAAGCAAATCTCAATAGCAAATCTCGAAACAAAGCTTTGAGCATAACTCAACAACAAAGCTACAAAAAACAGTTCAGAAGCAAAGCTCATAAAAACACAGCTCAGAAGCAAAGCTCATAAAAACAAAGCTCATAAAAATAAAGCTCAGAAGCAAAGCTCATAAAAGCAAAGGTCATAAAAGCAAAGCTCAGAAGTAAAGCTCGAAGCAAAGCTCAGAAGTAAAGCTCGAAGCAAAGCTCAATAACAAAGCTCAGAAGCAAAGTTTAGAAGCAAAGTTCAGTAGCAAAGTTCAGTAGCAAAACTTAAAGCAAAACTAACGCTTCAAAGCAAAGCTTAAGCTTCAAAACAAAACTAAAAGTAAAGTTTTAAAGCAAAGCTAAAATGCCATGATGTTCATTTTGATGAGTTTATCTTCTTACTATTAGGGGGAGAAAATATGTGCCAGAAGCACAAAGAGACATAGTATAACATAATCAAGTATTATCTCATTTTGATCATCGATCAAATGAATGTGAACTAGAAGTTCAAATTAATTCATTTGCCAAATATCTCGAATTTATTACTGGATACATTCACAGACAACAAATTGGTTGTAAAATCTCATGTACCAGTTGTCAATGCTCCTATAAGAATTGATATCCCATAAGGACAAAAGATCAATAAAGTGACAAATGAATCTACACAATGCATGAAGTGTGATAGATCGGTTAGTGTCAAGGATAAAGTCTATTGAAAAAAAAATAAAGTCCACTCGAAAATGTGAATCATAAATGATCACCAATTCAAGGCAAATATAATATCTAATGACTCTCCTGCAACTATCCTTCATACAAAGGAAGCTCCAGATGAGGAACCTAATGAAGATGATAATGTACCTGTAACAATGAGATCTCAATTGACTATCTATTATCGAGAGAGATCTTGGACAAAAAGAAAATTATTGTCGACACAATTTTTGCGTATAATATTGCTTATAATCTCACCAAATGTGAAGATAAAATAGAACCACGTCGAAGAATGTCGACATCGAGATGATTGGCCAAAGTGGAAAGAAGTAATAAAATAAGAGTTGAGCTCACTCGAAAAATGCAATGTCTTTGGACCCATTATTCAAACGCCCAATGGTGTTGAGCCTGTTGGATACAAGTGGATACTTGTTCGAAAAAGAACAAACGAAATGAAATTAAGCAAAATAAAGCTCGCCTTATTGCACAAGGCTTCTCCAAAAACCCGGAAATGATTATGAAGAAATATATTTTTCAATTATTGATGCGATTACAATCCGATTTTTGATCAGTTCAACATCATTTGTAAGAAATTGAAGATATAATAAATGGATATTATACAGTATAGCTGTATGGATTATTCGATAAAAAAATTTATACGAAAATCCCAGAATGATTTAAGATGACTGCAGCATCTTATGGCAAATAGATCAATATCTACTCCATTAGACTCCAAAAATAAATATGTGGATTAAAATCAAGTCGAATGTGGTAATTTGCTCATATATATTCATCGAGAAAAACACATATGGTTTTTTCAATAATTGCAAATAATTTAAATCTTATTGGGACTCAAGAAGAGCTCAACGAAGCTGCAACATATTTAAAATATGAATTGTAGATGAAAGATCTTGGTAAAATATGATTTTATCTTGGACTACAAATTAAACATGTCTCAAAAGGGATTTTTGTGCATAAAAAACATAGACAACGAAAGTCCTGAAGAACTTTCACATGGACATGTACATCCATTATTTACACTCATAGTAGTATGATCACTAGATCCCAAGAAATATCCATCATGTTCCGTTCAAAACGATGGAGAGATATTTGGACCAGAAGTATTATATCTCAGTGCCATAAGTGCACCAATGTATATCTTCTTGAAAGATATAGTGTTACTCCAACTCGAAGAAATCGGTATGGTATCAAGAACATTTTCTGCGATTTAAGCGATACTCCAGGGACGAGCAAAGTGGATGATGCATCAGAAGTGATAGAACATGACATATTGCTGCAATCTTCCTACATGCATGAAATCAGATCAGATCAAATTATCATTGAGCAGATTTATTTACGAAGTAGTTATTTAAAATGTATTTCCATAATTTGTATCTGGTGGTTGCATGTGATGTCTCGAAGATATCTGAAACATGCTTTTGAGGGGTAGAAACAATGTGCAGTTGTACTCTTTTTCCTTCGCTTAGGATTTTTTTCCCACATATTTTTTTCAAAGCAAGGTTTTAACGAGACAACTTTGACATACTCATGAATCCTGAAGAATTCAATGAGAGGACCATGAAAGATCCCTACTTTATAAAATTACAAAAGTATGCATCCTTGAAAACTGGTTCAATCAAGGGGGAGTGTTATAGATATATATTATAGATATAGTGATTGGAACAGTTTTGTATGGATAAGACTTCTTTAACCGCCGATCTGTACCTCTATATAAAGTGGATTATAGAGAATAACAGATACACAATTTTACACTCTTCTAATCTCTTCTTTCTTTCCTGCACTATCTTGAGAATATAACACCTATTTTACTATCCAAAATGGCTTAGACCAGGTTAGATTTATTTATTTTTTGGTTGAGCCACATCGATTTGCCCAACAACATCTGAATAAAAAACAATGGGCAAGGTGAAATTTATAAGTTGAACAGTATATTTTCAACTGGCCCAATTCAAAAAAAAAGAGAAAAAATTGTTTTTATTTATATGTTAAATAAATTCAATTTTTAGTATATATGATTAGAATATATTTATGTGTCAAATAATTCTTGCTAATTTATTTGTTAAATTGTTGAATGCATGCTTAATTGTTATTTATGTGTTAAATAAATTTATGCATTTTAATTTATTAGTTAAATTTTGAAAAATGCATATTTAGAGAATATTTATGCATTAAATATTATCTAAATTTTAGGTATACATGATTAGGATTTATTTATGCTATGTGCAATTTAAATTCTTAGCATACATGATTAGGCTCTATTTGAGAACGAAAGCATGCTTAATTAACTATGTGTTATTGGGTTATAAGCATGTCACATGTTGCAGATTTCTTTTATTATTGGAATGTGTTCCGAATAATAATAAAAGAGAACAAATAATAATTAAATTATATGCAACAAAATCATTTTATTTGACTATGTGTCAATAAAATATTTTATGGTAATAACTGTTTATCATAAAATCTGAATAATAAAAGAACACCCGCATTAATCGTGCTCATGTCGAACTATCTAAGACTGGTATTTAAGAGGGACCATTGTGACCCCACCAGAAATCTGATTCTTCACAAGGAATGAAAACCACCGTCTTGAAGGTTGGTCTGCGTACCTACTAACTGAGTGATTTTCGAATCGATTATAGGTAAATGTGGCACAACAGAGATTCTTTTAATATATTTGGAACTCATCTTATACCTGTGTGCTATAAAAAATTTGAAATGTTATATGTTAACAAATAATTTGTGTCAATACTTATTGACATAGAAAAATTATTAAAATACTCTAATTCAAGAACTAAATCGAAAAGTATTATTTGTTGGTTACATGAGTTCTTTGCTTGAATATATTTCAAGTATACACATTTAGTTTTTTCTTTAAAACTTTTGGTTATGTAAAGTGTGATGGTTACGAGCCTAGCGAAGTTTTCGAACACGATGCTTAATCAAAATGCTCTATAGAAAAACCTAAATAAATATTGTGCTTAATGTTCTTGAATATACTTATAAAAATGGACCCAAGAATGATAATCGAGCTCTCTGATAAGTTCAGTAAGCTAAACTGTGACATCTTGGCTAGGTAGAGTATGTTCTAGAATACTCTATGTCTAGAATTTTGAGTATGTTCTAGAATACTCTTAAATGACTTATTCTAGAATACTTTATGTCTCTCCTACACAAAAGAGATGTTCTAGAATACTTTATCTTCGAAAAACCCAATGATGTGTTATATGGCCAGATTTCATACTCAAGGTTTCGTACCTTGCATATGAATTGACTTCAATACAAGATCGATTTGTAACCTGTAATAAAACATATTAGCACTATGAACTCTATTTTGTGTGAATTAGAGGATGGTGGATTGATATTTATGAGTATGATAAGATAGTTAATGTGATTCGTTCACTAACGGTTGAAAGGAGGACTTTTGTTGGACTCATTTCATAATCTTAAATGACTTATAATATGAACATCAAGACATTTACTGATACTTAAGTGCATTGAGCAATAGGATGAGGATTGAGCCTTCTTTGACTTATGAGGGAGACCCTAAAAGTCTTGAGAAAATCCCACCAAAGATGAAGTTACACAAACAACATTCACGGGAAAATGGCCAAAGAATGTAGCACATACACAGTTAGGCTGAGAAGTTAACACTTCAAGGATTAATCGTGGTTGCAAATATTTTCCTGATTCGTTCAGAGATAATTATGATGAAAAGAGTATTGTAAGAAAACTTACTATTCCATTCACTCCGCAACAAAATATTGTTTAGGAATGCAGGAATTGAACTTTACGTGACGTGGTTAGGTTTATGATGGCTCAAGCTAACCTATCTATAAACTTTTGAGAATATGCATTGCTTATGGCAATAAATATCCTCAATTGTGTACCAGGTAAAATTATGCCCACCACTCCGCATGAGTTATGGAATGAGAAAAGGCCAATCTTAGATTATATGCGATCATGAGGTTCGACAGCTATGTGCATGACCAAACCCATCAACATGGAAAACTAGTTCTAAGAGCAATCAAACGGGTATTCATTTGTTAACCTGAACATGCGAGATGATATATATTATTCTATAAATATTCGAATGGAGGCATAACTGGAATTGATAGTCACAATGTCGAGATACTAGAGGGACTAATTCCCGACTATCGGTGATATAAAGTGGGGCAATTAATTGTATGAGTTACAATGAGAATTGCCACTATCTCTTTGTGTGATGGAGAATACGTTTCACCAAAATATAAAAAATAGTGAAATTTCACATTTTACAAGAGGGTGCTTTCCTAATGAAGGTAAGAATGCACATGAGGTCAGTCCTCAGAAGCAATCTCCAATACCTTCTACCTATGAGACTACAAATTCTACTGACAAATGGGTTAGTGGGAGTGGTTCTTTCGAATAGGTAATTTGATCAGGAACTCCCGCATATTGCAAGTGTGAGCTTGCCAAATGAAGGTGTAAATGCAAATGAGGTCAGTCCTCATCAGCAGTCTCTAATACCTTCAACTGATGAGACTACAAATTCCACCGACCAACGGGTTAGTGGAAGTGCTCATTCGAATAGGCAAGTTGATCAACAACCTTCTGTACCTAATACAGATGTAGGTACGAATTCCATAGACTTTGGAGTTAGTGGGAGTATTTCTTTGACAATGATAGCTGAAAATCCTGTTATTTGATGGATGAGTTCCTTGAGGATACTTTCGGATTGAGGAAGATTTGTTCTTTTACGTATATTTCGAAGTATATAAGTCCACCTCTTACCGTGAGAACATGGACTAGCCCGATAGTGAAAATGGCTTAGTGCCATAAAGGATGTAGGGACTCAATGAAAGCAAATGAGATTTGAGAACTATTAGATTTGCCAAAACATCGAAAACCAACTGGATCCAAATGAGTATTCTGGTTAAGTACGATATGGATGAATTAATCGAAAAGTTCAAATCCCAACTCGTGGCGAAAGACTTTACCCAATTTGGGGCATTGACTACGAAGAGATATTTCTCATGTGGTGAGAATGGTCTCTATTCGCTTGCTTCTAGCCTTGGTTGTCTATTCGGATATCCAATTATAGCAAATAGGCATAAAGACTGTCTTTCTCAATGAAAGTCTCGAGAAAGAAATTTGCATGGATCAACCTGTCGGGTGTGTCTCAGCAGGAAAAGAAGACAAGTAAGTCATATTAAAAGATTTATGTATGGTTTAAAACAGTCTCCAGATTATGATACCTCTAATTTCATGAAGCCATTATGTTGTATGTGTATAAAAGAAGAATACGAGATTTACGTGCTTCGACAATTGCCTACGTCCATGGGAGAATTTTTCTTGTGTGTTTATTCTCTTGTTTGAGGTTATATTTATACACACATCTCACGATCCCTATAATCCCCATGATTTGCATAATCCTGTGATTGAAGGGATTTGGTTAAGGAAGGATTATCACTTAATATCCTTCCTTAATTACATTTAATTTCCCAACACTTCCTCTCAAGTTGAGTTTCGGATATTCGATGCCCAACTTGAATAATACATCTTGGAAGACTTGACTGCTCACAACTTTGGTCAGGATATCAGCTAGTTGCTCCTCAGACCGCACATAGGGAAGTGCTATGCATCCATCTTCGAGTTTCTCTTTGATAAAATGGTGGTCCACCTCTACATGTTTAGTCCGATCATGTTAGACTGGATTCTGAGCAATCTGAATGGTTGGCCGATTATCACACCGTAATGGGCACGCCTGAGATGGTGCGAAACTCAACTATATCATCAACTTTCTTATCCACAAGACTTCTGCCACACCACTAGCTACTCCACGAAATTCGACCTCAGCACTAGATAAAGAAACCACCTTCTGCTTCTTACTCCTTCACATGACCAGATTTCCGCCAACGATAGTGAAATATCTATAGGTAGAGCGACGATCAACTGGATTGCTTGCCCAATCAGCATCAGTATAGGCCTCAATCCTCAAATGTCAATTTCTTCGAAATAAGATCCTTGTATCGGGGGACCCCTTCAGGTACCTTACTATCCTTAAAGCTGCATCCATATGATCCTTCTAGAGATTGTGCATGAACTGGCTCACAACCCCCACAGCATACGTAATGTTCGGCCGAGTGTGGGCTAGGTAGATTAGGTTTCCTATTAAGTGCTGATACCTTGCTCTATCCATACCCTCGGCCTTTTCCTTAATTCTGAGACCATGATTCACCACCATCGGAGTGTCGAATGCATTGCATTCCAGTAGTCCAATTTCTGCTCATAGATCCAGAATGTACTTCCTCTGTGAAATATAAATCCCCTGTCGTGAACGAACCACCTCAATACCAAGAAAATATTTAAGCATCTATAGGTCTTTCATCTCAAACTCTTTGAAGAGATTTCACCTCAAGTTTTCGATATCTTCTGTGCGTCTCCAGTAATGATTATGTCATCAACATATATGATCAGAAAAGTATTGCCCTGAGTTCGACGTTTCAGGAACAAAGTGTGATCAGAGTTGCTTTGTAGATATCCATACTTCTTCATAGCCAATGTGAACCATCCGAACTAAGCCCTAGGGGACTGTTTCAAACCATATAAAGATTTCCTCAGTCTACATACTTCATGAGCACCAAATTCATCAGAAAAGCCGGGTGGACCCTCCATATACACTTCTTCATTCAGATCTCCATGTAAGAAAGCATTCTTCACGTCAAATTGATGTAGATGCCAGTCTAAATTTGCTGCAATCGAGAACAATATCCGAACTGTATTTAACTTTGCTACAGGAGAGAATGTCTTGGGGTAGTCAATCTCATACGTCTGAGTGTACCCTTTCGCAACAAGTCGAGCCTTATATCGTTCAATAGATTCGTCTGCCTTTCTCTTTACTGTATAAACCCACTTACAACCCACTGGTCTCTTTCCTCTAGGCAACCGACATATCTCTGAGGTCTTATTCTTCTTCAAAGCACCTATCTCTTCTTCCATAGTTCTCCTCCACTCAGGTCTCCCCATAGCCTCTATCACGTTCCGAGGCACTTCATCAGCATAAATTGCAGTAGTAAAAGCATGAGCAGTTTCAGTAAGACTCCCCCTAACCAAATCAACAATAGGATACCGCTTCGTCTTAGAATCATGATCCAGAGTATACTTCTTTGGCTTCACTCTCCGAGTAGCCCTCTGAGGAAGGGCATACTTGGGTGTCCCCGGGTCTGGTCCTGCAACATGGTCAGCCATAGAATCCATAGAGTATAGAGTCTCAGAGTGGGGGGTCTACCTGAATATCCGTAGGAGGAGACTATTGAGATGGTCCTTCTTGGTCTGGTCATCCAGTGTCCATGTCATCCGAGGGCAGTTTGCTCGACTTGTGAGACGGCTCTAGCGTGTGAGGCGCATACATGGATGTAGGAAAGGATGATGGGGTTTGTGCGTGAGACACATGAGACGTAAGCGTCGAAGAATTGAAATTTGGGCTTGGCACGGGAGGCGCATGCTTCGACTGTGGCAAGCTATGAGATGTCAACCAATCAAGAGAGTCGAATGTCACCAGATTCTCCCCCTGACTCCTTGATTGGTTATAGGAAAGATAGTAGTACTTAGTTTCGACAAAGTTACAGTCCATGGTAGTGAGGAGACGTCTAGTCAGGGGTGATAACAGCGATACCCTTTTTATGAGCCCCATAGCCCACAAAAACACATTTCTCTGCACATGCATCAAATTTCGACCTGCTGATTTTTGGAATATGAACATAGACCGTGCATCCAAAATACGGGGAGATAAAGAAATAGATGGTGGAATAGAGGAAAATCAGTTAATGCCCAAATGGGTGTTCGAAAATCCAAACTTTGTGTGGTTAGGCGGTTAGCCAAAAAACCGATGTCGCAACAGCCTCCGACCAAAAAAGAGATGGAACATGTGACTCAATCTTCATTGCACGAGTAATCTCAAGAAGAAATTGGTTTTTTCTTTCTACTACACCATTTTGTTGTGGTGAATAGGGACACGAAGTCTGGTATAGTAGCCTTTTTCAGAGCAAAATGTTTTCATCTGGTGATTCAAATATTCATCCCCATTATGCGACCAAAGAATTTGAATTTTTGTATGAAACTGAGTAAACACCATGTTATAAAACTAAACAAATTTATCAAAGACATCTGATCTGTTTTTCAAAAAAATAAACTCGTGTCATACGAGTGTAATCGTCAATAAAGAGGACAAAATATCGAAGGCCCTGACCCCAAAGTACAGGTGCGGGACCCTAAACATCAGAGTGGACTAATGAAAATATGTGTGGAACACGAGTATTCTTTGTAACAAACGGTTGTGTATGACTTTTGGCCAAAACACAAGTCTCACAATGGAAAAGATATTTAGAAAGCTGAGAAAATAACCGACGGAGATAAGAGTGGGACGGGTGTCCCAATCGACGATGGCAACAACCAACTCTGAGGATAAGGTGACTCACTAGTCAAGAGCGTCCGTCCTTCGGAAGCCACTTCATCCACATAGTACAGGCCATCCCATTCAGTTCCATGCCCAATTACCTTTCTCGAACGGATATCCTGTAAAATGCAGAAGATAGGGCACATTAGGACCACACAGTTCAACTCATTCGAAATATGACTGATAGATAATAATTTGTATGATAACGACGGCACATAAATACACTTGTATAATCGGATAGATGAAGATATTTCAATAATGCCAACACTTTTTACTCGAACATAGGTCCCACTCGCCATCTATACTACCTTCTTCGAGGTTTTTTGCATTTCAACAATATCAGATATATCATGAGTAATAGTATTAGTGGCTCCACAATCAAAAATCTACTCTGAATTTTTCTTAGAATTCGATTTTCTCATCATGTGGGCCTGCGGAGCTTTTGGGCACGAACTGAACCCTTTTTTCGTCAGCCCAATTTTCGTTAATCCTGCAAAATTAATTCTGCTTGGCCCAGTTTCCGCAGGCACAAATTTCCCTGGCCCATTTCCTGCAAAAAATGACTTTTCTGGCCCAATTTCACATAAATCATCAGTTTTACCGAAACACCTTTGAGGGAAAAAATGCGCTTGTACAAAATGTGAGGGCTGATTTGGTAATTTTACTTTCATTTTCCTTTTATCACTACCTGGGCCACGGGTTGGGGCTTCTTGCACTCGAGTTTCGACATGTTCTATACGGATCCCATCTGCTCCCCGATTCTGGCTGTAGCCTAAGTTCAGGTTCACGACCTCATTCGCCAAATTTTTGTCCGGAGTTGTGTGGCTACCATCTATAACAACAGCGCGGCCGCCTCTCCTTCCGAAACCAGCACGACCACCACCTCTTCTTCTGCCGCGGTTCACCCCTGGATAACCCTTCAATTTGTAGCATCTTTGTTCCCAGTGGCCTACAGTTTGACACTCCGAGGAAGCTTTAGCTGAAAAAGGCCTTCACTAAAACCTGTCAATATTAGCCCCTAGCGGCCTTTCCTCCTTAATAATCTGGCTAAATTGTCAAGGCGGTATCAGAGCTTCAACCCAGACTTGGATGATAGCCCATGCTTTGCAGAACAAGCTCCCTACCAAGAAGAACCCTTTTCCTCAACCCACTCATGACACACAAAAAGGTCGTCGATAGGATGATTCGCCAGAGTAAACCATAGATTCTGATCGACGTTCTCTGGAATTTTGTTAATTTTTGGTAAGTGGTTGAGGTGTGGTCTTCTCGGTTTTCTCTGGTCACGACCCGTATCTGCTGGAGGCCGTCGTGCAAATCAATTTCCAGATTTGGCTCCGCACAGTTTTCCGTCGAATTGTTGCGTATGCAACATCGACTGAGGGCAAAGGGGATTCCTTTAGAATATCCCTCGTCACTGCTTCATAACTGGGTTGCAGTCCGACCAAAAATTTGAATAGTCGATGTTCGGCTTGAATCAGATTGTAACGATCCATATCTTCGATGCATTTCATCAGATTTGGCTGTCTACGATCAATTTCGGTCCATAAAGAATTGCACATGGAGTAATACTCCTCCAACTGTAGCGATCCCTTCACAATTCGATCAGGGCTAGTGACTAAATCAAAAATCTGCAGACAGTCTTCACCTGAGTTGAATGTTCATGCGAGAATTTTCCCCAGCTCGTACGAATTCGGGTAGTAGATAAACTGATTTACCAGTCGTTTATCAATGGACTTAGGGATCTATTGGAAAACTTGCGTATCTTTTTTTCTCCACTCCTTTTATCCAAGATCTATTTTGAGTGGTTCTGCAGCTTCGTCGGTGATGAACTCCAAACAATACTTGCTGATTATGGATAATTCCGTTATACGGGCCCATAGAACATAATTGTTTGTATCTAGTTTTGCATCGATGATGGCAGAGGCTTCTTCATCCTCCTTGGTTGATTTGCCAGTAGTCTGAGATGCCATGAATTCGTTGAATTGTTGAGAAAGAAAGTTTCTGACTTCATTCTGCTGGATCATGATTTCTGTATTTGTTGATTTATTCCCCATGACTTCAATGGCTTGTGTTGCCGGAGATCTACCTGCAGTAGATGATGAGATAGGTTTTAAACCTGCTCTGATATCATGTATAAAGAAGAATACGAGATTTACGTGATTCGGCAATTGCCTACATTCACGGGAGGATTTTTCTTGAGTTTATTCTCTTGTTTGAAGTTACATTTATACACACATCTCACGATCCCTATGATACCCATGATTTGCATAATTTCGTGATTGATGGAATTTGGTTAAGGAATGATTATCACTCAATATCCTTTCATTAATTACATTTAATTTCCCAACAGTATGGTTTCATCATGATTGATGAGGACCATTGTGTGTATGTCTTATGCAAAGGAATGAATCATGGTTTATTTTTCATATGTCTGTAGCATACTGTTGGTCGGAAACAACATGGAAAAAAATCAACTCCATTAGACAATGGTAGTCCTCTATCTTTGAGATAAAGGATATGGGTGAATCTAGGTACGTCCTACGAGTTGAGATTTGCAGAAATCATTCTTAGAGATTGTTGGGTCCGTCTCAACAAACAAAATCTTAGAGCGATTCGGGATGTATAATTCGAAACTTGTTGATAAGAGTTTGGCACTAAGCCTCGAGCAATGCCCCAAAACAGATAAAGAGAAGGAGGAGATGAGCATAGTTCCTTGTGCAAGTGTTATAGGAAATTTAATGTATGCCATGTTATGTACACAGCTGGATATTTATTTTGTGGTTGGACTGGTGAGTTGTCACCAAAGAGACCCGGGACCTGCTCATTGACAAGCAATTAAGTGAATCATTTATTTCCTATATGGTATGACTGATCTAATTGTGTTATCAAGGGAGAGATATGTATTCAAAAGGATATATGGATGTCGATTGGGAGGCATCTTGGTGAGTCCAAGTTCACCTCTAGATATCACATCATCCTCGGTGGGAATGTCATATCATAAGCAATAATAAGTAAGACTACATTGCCATTCCAACTATGGAAATAGAATATGGTCTCTATTGCGATAAATATTGTAACAATTTTGTTCGCTAAACATCCAAAGTTTCATAGGAGGACGAAGCACATTCAGAAAAGATATTGTCTTGTTTTGGATAACAAAGGCATACCATATTCAAGTATATTCATTCTGACAAGATGATTGCAAAATCAATGACCAAACCCGTTCGTAGAGATATGTTTAGAGCACATATCATGAGTCTAGAATTTGTAGGGTTTGACGACATCTTATAGAAATTTAAGAGGACATGTTTATATAATGAATTGATTAGTGAAATAGAAAGACGTTTCTTTTTCACGCTATGCAATTATTATGAGTTTGCAAATCAATCACAAAGGCACACTATAGAATGTCACAAAGCTTTACGATTGACCCTATCACACGGAGAATCACCCTTATGCTTGTGTAGCAGGAAGGTTAAGACTGATAGAGTTGAAATCAGTCGCTTCAATATGAGTGACATGAGATTTTTAGAGAATCGAATTTGAAATAACTGGGTTCACATTAAACTTAAAGCCGAATGTATAGGATAAAGATTAGGTATTTTTATCGATGGCTACATTCGCATGGTATAAGATCGTGACATGCCCATCTGAGTGAGAGTCATACAATGACACACATATCATACTGCGTGTGTTATAGATCGACCGTTGTGAGAATGACAATAGTTTTCTCCTGATTGTAATTGTGTGATCACATGACCTTTTTCTGGTCCACCCTGAGCGTTGCTCTTTGACTTAGAACTATGACTTGAAGTTGAGACTTGATGATGCTACTTTAGTATGAATCCAACGGCTTTGGTTCTTAACAGTCATGCGGACCATGATAGGAAAGCAGTCGAGTTGATATGAATGGTCATTAGTGTCTAAGAAATAATCTATATTGCTCACCATATTTGCCCAGGCGGTTACATTAATTATGTAATCAAATATTATATAGTTTAAGGGGAATTCATAGCTATCGGTGATGCAAAGAGAATTTGGAGTATCAGCATTTTGAAAATGTCATGTTAGTTTGATGGTGACTTGATGTTACGTGTTACTTATATTGGTTGCACAACTCATTACTCGTATGAAGCATCGAGAGAAAGTTTTAACAATCCATTGCGGCTTGTGTAGCCGAGTGGAAGCTGTTAGGATGTGGCTTGTGTAGCCGAGTGAGAGATGTAAGACAAATACGTTATTACGTTAAATAGTACGACTTATGTAGCCGAGTGGGAGTCGTTGGACGTTAACGTAATTATGACACAATATAATTAAGGATTAAATTGCAATTAATATGTTTAATTATAATTTAGATAATTATTACATTAAATGGGCTTTGATCTATATTGGTCCATGTCTACTCATATAAATAAAGAGATTCCTAAACCTTAACAAAAGCTTTTTTTAACGCTAAGTCTGCATTTTATTCTTATGTGTTAGAACCTAGTTTTCATAGTTATTTCGAAGTGTTGCCTTATCATCTCACAAGGAGAGTCTTGAGTTGTGGAATACCACCAGGACTCTGGTAACTCCGTTTGAAGATTTGTTCAACCGGAATATTGCGATCAACCACGCTTCTCCTATAAATGTATGATTTTGTATTCGTATTTAATTATCAAATTTGTTCTGATATTTAGTAGTAATTCCTAGAATCTAGAGCATCCTGTGCGCAAGAAACCTCATTGACAAAAGGATTCACAATCGCAACATCTGGAATGCCCAATCGATCCCCATTCTCTTCGAATTGAAGAAACATGGCAAGAATCCCAAAGCTAGCCAGAGTTGTTCGTTTTTGTGTTCATATTTTCTATACATATATTAAGCAAATATTTTCGATATATAAAAACTTTTAATTACAAAAAAAATCATCCATAATAAATAAGAAAGTTGATTTTTAAGGTTGACCACTACTATATCTACACTACACCCCACCGGCCCATATATCGACAGTGGTCCTTAATATTTCATGTGTGGCCAATGGTGAGAACAAGTCATCCTAGCATTATAATACTCACAGATGACAAGTGAATTATGTTCATTACACAGATTTGGTTTCTTAACTTAATCATCGGTGTATTAAAAAGTAAAACAAAAAATTATATCTAATACATACCGATCTTCAGAAGACCGGTATATTTTTAATTACGTGTGATTAACGAATCTTAATTACTACCGGTCTTTGGAAGACCGGTATTTTTTTATACCGGTGTTCTAAAGGCCGGTGTCATCCACCGGTATTCCAAAGACCAATGGATGACATTTTCAAAAATTGCCTCCAATTTTGTGGCAAAAGAAAAAAAATTCCAGAAAATGAGACACTTTCAACGAGTTGCTATCTCTACTTCTTCAAACACACATGTATATATATATATATATATATAGGGATGTGATCAGTATTGGGGTGCACAGTTTTTCCTTCGAGTGGACAATTTTTTCGCAGCACCATCCTTTTTCGAAATTGATTGCACCATTGAAAAGCTTATATATTGTAGATGAAAATCCTCATACTTTGGTCCATTTTCTCCGGAAATTTCTAAAATCCTATTTAGGACTACTTAACCCAAGGGAAAAATGTGAAACTAAATTAAACGGTGATAAAATCGTCGGAATCATGTCGGAATATGAAGTGAGAACAATTTCGAAAACGTATGGAGCTAATAGGGAGCTTTTCGTGTGGTCAGCCTTGAGTGCACAATTTTACCTTCGGGTGGACAATTTTTTATATACATGTGTGTTTGACGAAGTAGAGATAGAAACTCGTTGAAAGTGTCTCATGAACGCTGGCCGCAAGTTTGATCACACGATAGAAGTTAAGAAGTCAAGTCTGTTGAGATTTAGGATAATTATTGTAAATAAGGTAAGGATAATGAATTTAAATCCTACCTTATTAGTGGATCCTAAA
>JAOYMZ010024224.1:14023-34166 GCA_025802335.1 Pinguicula primuliflora | reverse complement strand
ACATCCGCAGGCATATTTAAATCAGGTATTTGAGATCTAGAACCAGTAATCCAATCAAAAAATTCAGATCCGCCAGAGTTATCCATTATAATACCTGTAGATAAAATACGAAAATTATATTATAACAATTATACAAATAATATATAACAACTATATACAAGAAATTACCTAATAAAATAATCTGAAAAGGTAGCTGCTCCTTGATGGTAGTTGAAGAGATATATTTTTGGAGGTGTGGGGAAATGTGAGGAGGAAATGGGGTATTTATATTAGGGGCCGCGCGCAAGCCTTGTGCGCGGCCGGAAAACACCGCGCAGTAGCCAACTGCGCGGAGCTTAATCTGTGCAGTTACTGCGCGGAGCTTAATCCGCTCAGTTACTGCGCGGCAGGACATTTTCAAAAAATCAACCCTCTAACAGAACAAAATCAAAAATTTCCTGTGGGATTAACGGGTGAGATTTATCATTTGTGCATTGGATGATAGGCTACTAGGACTTTTGATAAAGTGACGTCGTGTCAAAAAAAATTAGTGTTCATCCTTTCATGAATGTGCGGCCCCGTGGCCCAAATCTAGTTCCAAAATTCATGGCTAATAGACTAGGCATAGCATAGGTAGGATGCAAAATTCTCACTTGTATGAATATTTTTCGCATTCATGTGAATCCTGGTTATGTTGATGCTTGACTTTAAAAAAAGTTATGGATTTAGATACATTGGAATAAACTAATGTATCGTAATAATGTTAGATAGGGACGGCTACTAAAATTGTAATGTGGTCTTCAAGTGTGCAATAAATGTGTTCATTTGAAAATAAGGGGATTCTCGATTATGAAAAAAGTAATAAATTTATGGGACCTTATTGAAATTTGTAGTATAGTATACACTTTGCTTATGCAAATTCTAGGTTTTATCTCACTTATATTTTATTCGTTAAACTTAATGAACGTAGCATCATGTTAGAGCTTTGTTCGTTAATTGTTCAACAATTGTGCATGAATGAGTTTATTTTTCCTTCATTTGTATTCGACTTGTTTATATGCTTGTTAACCAAGTAGGGACTGGTCGTCCTCGTCTGAACTATCATTTTTGTTACGTTTAAAAAAACAGTAGTCATTAGCATGTTATAAAGAGTTTTTATTCGTTTTTTATAAATATTTTAGGTTCTTTGGATAAGCAAAAATATGTAAACAAAATAGTTATTTACACATGATGACCACCATGTTCCTTCTTCCAGGTAAAATTACTTATATCCCCTAAGATAGGTAACATGGTGTTGTATCCAATCCCGAATTTCATGCACAAATGAAAAGGTTGTCGCTGCAGCTTTAGGCCATTTCCACGTGCATGCTTGCACCTTGCCTACCAATATGTTTGGATCAACCTCATTATTCTTGTAATGTTCTTGATTTCTGGCATTCCAAATAATCCAAATGGTAGCAAGCCAAAGAGTCATCCACCATTTTGTTTTTACTCCTGGTAGTTGTTATTCCTGAAACACCATGCTCAATTCAACATCTTGTTGTAGCAATGCCATCCTGTTGCGAGATTGAGGTATGATTGCGTACATCTTACCCTCCCCAGACCCTGCCTAAGGGCGGAATTTTACTGGGTATGTTTGGTTTGATTTGGTTTGGTGTTGTAGCAATGCCATCACCACTACCCACAACCTTTTTCGCATACTCACACTCCTCAAAGACAGTTCCATCGTCTCCTCATAGTCCTCACACATTATACAACTCCCACACATGTCACCCATATTCTCTTGTCAATTCTCATCAATCTACTAAAATTTGTCATCAATGGTTCATCCCAACCCATATGTCCTCCCAAAATCTAGTATCTTTCCCATTCCACTTTGATTCTCATAAACTCTTGAAATTATTCCTCCTTTGCCAGTTTCAGCAAGCAATTCCACCATCTATTATTTTTTGAAAAGTTTCCCTCCTTTGTATCACTTCCATCCTCCCTCCTCTTCCTGTTACAACACCATTTCCCCCGTTATTTCCTCCAACATTTGTTCCCTCCCATTATTTCTCCTCCCATCTAATCTGCTGCTTCCTACGCCTCCCACATTCCCCTCCATGTTCATCTCCCCCTCCTCCTCTTCACCCCCTTTATTCACCTCCTCCATAACATCATCCACCCTACTATATAATTCTCTACAATCACCTATTACAAACTTCCACTCTGCCCATATTTTGATCCTAACGATCTCTTCCACATTCCATCCTCTTCCTCCAACACTTTGCCTGCCAAACCTAACCAAACCAAACCAAACACACCCAGTAAATCCTGCCTTAGGCAGGGTCTGGGGAGGGTAAGATGTACGCAATCATACCCCCACCCCTGAACAGGATGGGGAGATTATTTCCGTAAAGACCATCAGCTCGCAATCATACCCCCACCCATAACCGAATCTGCTCGTCCCATGTTCTCTTAAGTCTCCCCCGCCTTCGTCGCCCTTCGACTTGTAATCCCTCGACTCTCCTGACTGGCTCGTCCACACTCTTTCTGTGTACATGTCCAAACCATCGTAATCTACCCTCCCTTAGTTTGGCACTTATAGGAGCGACACCTAGTTTGTCTCTAAAGATCCCATTTGGAATCTTGTCTAATCTCGTGCGACCACACATCCACCTTAGCATCCGCATCTCTGCCACTTCAAATTTTTGCGCATGCGACAATCTCATAGCCCAACACTCTGACCCGTAGAGCATTGCCGGTCTTATAACCGTTCTATAAAATTTTCTGTTATTATGTTTTCAGACCTGATATTATGTTTTCAGTTTATATGTGTGCAAGATTTTAGTGTTCACCTAGAACCTCGCATTTGAAAGCTGTTAAGCGTATTTTTCGCTATCTGCTTGCTACTGAAAATTTGGGTTTATTTTATCCTAGATCAGAAAATTTTGATTTAATTGCATATAGTGATGCCGATTATAATGGATGCAAGTTAGACAGAAAGAGTATTAGTGGTTCGTGTCAATTTCTTGGTGAAAGTCTTGTATCTTGGTCTTGTAAAAAGCAAAACACTGTTTCTTTATCTTCCACTGAATCTGAGTATGTGGCCTTAGCACATTGTTGTACTCAAGTGTTATGGATGCAAGCTCAACTATCTGATTTTGGTGTTAGAAGCAAATCTGTGACTGTGAAAGTGGATAATACAAGTGCTATTTGCTTGTCCATAAATCCTCTGTTTCATTCTAGATCTAAGCATATAGATGTGAGACATCACTTCATTCGAAATCTAGTGGAAAACCAGACCATTGTACCGGAACATGTTGTTACTGAGCTACAATTGTCTGACATCTTTACAAAGCCTCTAGAGTTTAGCAGATTCGCAGATATTAGAAGCAGACTGGGAATCATGCTCTGTCCCTAAACTGTAAGTGTTTCAATTTTTGATATCTTTCTTGTCTAACCCTTCTATGCAGCAATCAAGAAAGCCTATGACGGTTTGAGCCTCAGATTTATTCTTGTGTGCTCTCACACTTGAGGCAAATACCATCCATAACATCCTGTGTCCCATGTGAGCTGCTGGTTTAGTCTGTGCAGTCTATGTGCTGCTGCTATGCGATATTTAATGTGCAGTTATAATTTGATTCATGTGATCATGAAGTATCAAATTAGGGGAGGGAATGTAGCTGCTTGTCACTTATGGGCTTTTAAGTGACATGGGCCCATTTGATCTTGTGGCCCATTTGATCTTGTGGCCCATTTGACATACTGTGTGATCTTTATACTTATTTCTCGTCATTTAAGTGACTTAACGTAGAGACTAGGGTTTGCTCATCTCTGAATATACGAATCTCTTCATATGACATTCGAGTTTGAACTGCGTAGCACTCTCTTTGAAGCTTCTGAGTATTTGACTCACAGGCTTTGATTCTTGCGGCAGTGTCACTGTGATTGAAAGTCTTGGTCCGTAAGAATATCTTGAGGACACCAGCATTCCTGCGGGAAAATCCAGATCTAGAGACCTTGTGTTTGATTCCGATTTGTTTCGGTTTGTTTATTATTTACATTGTTTTGAACAGTGTAACCGTGGTTGTCTAGTGGATTTTGCAGGCTGGGTTCGCACCTCAACGTGGAGTAGGAATTTGACGATAGATCGATTGATCTTGAAAATTCCGAACCACGATAAATCATTGTGTTCATTTCCTTGGTTCATTGATTATCAGTCTACAAACATAAAGATAGTAACTTTAATTTACAACATTTACGAACCTAGCTATAATTTTACATTTACAGCCCAAAGACCGAAAGCACATATCCCTTGGATTGATACCACATTCTGCTGCAGTCCTAGCATAAAAAATGCCGAGATATTGCACCCCTAAGTTTTTTCAACATCTCCACATATCCGAACTAACAGAAAACATAACATACCAGGTCATAGAATAAACAACAGTAGCAGCATCCTAACTGCATCCTAACTGCAGCAGCATCCTAACTGCATCCTAACTGCAGCAGCATCCTAACCGCATCCTAACTGCAGCAGCATATCAACATAGGAAAATATCAGCATATCAAACATAGCAGCATATCAGCATAACCACTCACATCCTCAATAGAAACCAGCCTCAATCCATCATCATACACAACCATCTAAACACACTATTGGTTCCCTCAACCAGTCCCCTATTCCATAACCAAAAGCAGCTTGTTTCAATGTAGCTTTAATCCATAGCCAAGTGCAAACCTGTACTTTTTTTATCACCTCGGCACAAGAAATACTGGCGTTGTTGAAGTGTTTTTAATTTCTGGCTGACCAAAGTTGCCAAGTTGTTGCCATTCGGAATATTTTTCAGATGTCCTTTGGAATCACCACAGGTTTCTTGCTCATGTAGTCTTTAAGATCATATGCTTCATGTTCATTAATTTTCAACCATTCCCATATTAGCTTCCAGATCTCCTTGCTGATTTTGCACCCTACCATCAGGCATTCTTCAGTTTCTTCCTCCTCCTCGCACAAAATACATTTAGCTCCCAGCTCTGCGTGTATGATTCTCCTTCGCTTCAGATTCACCCTTGTTGGTAGCCTTCTCTGTAAACACCGCCAACGATGTATGGAAATCTTATGAGGTACATGTTTGCTCTATCTTTCTTTCAGCATTTCCACCTCTTCTTCTTCCCTGTTTGCTGGCGAAGCTCCTTCCGTCTATGGTAAGCTGCTTTCGGTTCATACCTGCCAGAAATAGTTTCTTGGCATCTCCAAGCATCCTGTTTATTTACCTGCATCACAACATGTGTTAGAATTTCCTGTAACTCTTACTATTCACCTTTCTTCCACTCATACAATTCTCTTCTCCAGCTCCACACCCAATCCCACACACCCCACCAATTTGCCATGTTATGCTATAGTCACTCCCCCAAGATTATCAATCCTCATCAAGCGTTGAAAACAATTTCTAAAGGTTATCTCACCAACGCACACATTCTCCCAGAACCAGGTTTTCTCCCCGTTACCCACCTTGATGCTCATCAACTCTTCAAACAAACCCCCCTCTGCTACTTTCCCCACATTTTTTCACCAACTAAACTCTTTTGCTCTCATTCTCTTTCCCCTTTGTTCCCCCCATCTGATCCCCCCCTCCTTCCAAAACTCTACATCTTTCTACCATCACATCATCAACCCTCTCATACTTTAAACACACAACCCATTTCCATAGCTTCTCCTTATCCTCCAACAACCTATCACACCATTTCCCGTACAAGGCTTGGTTAAAATCGTCTAATCTCCTAATCCCTAGCCCGCCTCTACCCATCGGTTGACAAATCCTATCCCATGTTACCCAAGCCACTTTTTTTCCTTCTCTCACTCCCCAAAAAAATGTTCGGCGAATGGATTCAAGTTTGTTTAGGACATGTCTAGAGGCTACAAACATAGAGAAATAGTATATTGGTAGAGAGGATAAGCACTGATGAGACTCCATTTGGAGCTCATTTTGCATATCAATTCATATCATTTTATACCTTCAATACTTGAATTATGTCCTAAATATTGATTATTCGAGCTAACTTCGGGAAAAGAGACACATGTTCGTATTTTGCAGGTTTTACACTCTTTTCAGGTACATTTGAGCTTGATATGGACATGTGAATATCAAGGAAGAAGATGATCTTCAAGAGGAAGCCATGAGCCATATTTTCAAGAGAGGAAGCTAGGGGCCGAATGATACACTTGCATACATCTACTTTCGGCCCTGTGACTTATATTCCTGGTTGCTTGGACTGTATCGATCACTTTTCACTTCTCTTTTTTTGCTCTCTCTCTGTTACTCTCTGGAACTTTCGAAACCCTACTTTTGCTCGCAGTTGATTCGACTTTTCTGGGCGATCTACTGGTCCTTTCTCGCATCTAAGCACATATTCGGACTCCTCATCCTATTCTTGTTCTTTTGAACCAATTGATTTCTATTCTTTCTCGAGTTGACCGACGGTTACTTTTGGGTTTCTATACTGACGGCCTGTGTTTCAGAGATTTCTTTGTGAAATCGCTAGATCTGTATCTCTACTGTGCTCGGTGTTCAGGATTTTTCATTTATATATATATCACTTTATATGTTGTGATATACCTTCGGATTTTTCGCTTCTATTGGACTAACGCTTTAATTCTGTCTATTCAGGATCTGAGCAAGGTCGTACGGACCTCACAAACAAAATATGAACAATGAGGCACAAACACAGATAAACTTCTTTGGATGCAGACACAAGAAGAAATTACATCCCATCTAGATGCAGAAGAGGCTTTATAGAAACAGTAATCCAGAATCAAATGGATCAAACTAGGTAACAAAAATACATCCTTTTTCCATCGCTCAGTGAAAATAAAATGGTTTAAGGCATGTGCTTATAGACTAAAAGACACTGAAGGGAATTTAATTTGTAAAGATGACACCCCAAATGCATTCCTACGGCACTTTACCAAACAACTAGAAGCTGAACATACTAATCCAGATCATAATCTTCTAAATAACATTCCAAAATTAATAACTGACAGTCAAAATTAAAGTTTATGCCAATGGCCGGACCTTGAAGAAATAAAAACTACAATTTTCCGGGAATTTTCTTCACTACATGTTGGAATGTTATAACTTATACACCAAGACTTATTGAGAGTTGTCCAGTTTTTTTACTCGGGTGGAGAACTATCAAAGGCAATAAGTAACACCCTCATTTGCCTCATTCTTAAGAAAGACACACCTACCTGATGCATGGACTTTAGATTCATAAGTTTGTGCATGCTCTTAAGCAAAATAATCACTAATTAATTAGCAAATAGAATATCTCTGTTACTCCCAAATATAAGTTCACTACAACAAAGCGGTTTCAAACAATCACAGACAACACCTTATTGGCCCAGGAGATGTTACATTTCTAGGGGAAACAACAACAAGGTCACAATCTAGCTCTTGAATTGGATGTGGAAAAAGCATTTGATAGGATATCCTGGTTATTTATCATTAATGTCTATTGACATGGTTTGGAATAGCATATCTTTTTCTTGGTTATATTGATCGATGGCCAGATCTTCGGGTTCGTTAAATATACAAGAGGTCTTAGACAAGGTGATGATGTGAGAAAGAGCATATATATTATACTTCTTGGTTATCTTTTTCTCGTTTAATATACAAGAGGTCTTAGACAAGGTCTTATACTTCTTGGTTATCTTTTTCTCGTTTATTATTGCTGTTGAAGCCTTATCTAGAAGCCTGAACAATCTGGTTCAATTGAAGCGAGAAAGAGCATATATATTTCCTCCATATTGCCATAGAATATCACATTTGGCTTTTGCGGATGATATCCTATTATTCACAAATGGAACGAAGAAGGCTTTGAGGGAAGTGAACGGGTTAATCTTCATAAAAAGCTGCTATTTTATATCTGAAAAGACCACAAAAAGGAGTGTGCAAACCATCAAAACAATCACCGGAGTGACTAGAGGCTCGCTACCCACCAAATATCTTGGAATTCCCTTCACCTGGGTAGAAAAAAGCCAAAAATCTTCTCAAAGCTCATAACCAAGATTCAGGAGAGCATTGACAACTGGATAACATCCTATATATCCTGCAGACTACAACTCATCCATTTCGTACTACAAAGTATACCAATTCATATATTTATATCGCTTCAGTCAAGTAAACTAATTCTCAAGAAGGTTGAGAAAATTCTAGCTGATTTTTTTTTGGGAATGGGATGACCAAAAGGAAGATGCAGTGGGCCTCATGGAATTAAATTTGGGTATTAGAAGATTGCAAGACTCAATTAATACCTTTACTGTGAAGATGTGGTGGAATCTGAGGGAAAACAAATCATTCTAGGCACGCTTTATGAACAACAAGTACCGCAGGTAAACTGATTCACTTCGCATACAAACTCGGCTACAGGATTCACATTCATGGAAGAGGATGAGAAGCTATCCATAACGTATTCTAGCGGAAGCCTCAACTTATAGAACAAATTTTGAGAACAATGATCCATCAAGGAGAAGATATTCCAATATGGAAATCAACTAATAATGGAAAATTGTCTAGTGTTGCAGCTTGGGAGTTCATTCCGTCAAGATCTCCGCCAAACAAAACATTCAAACTCATTTGGAATCAACTAATCCCACCAAAGATTAGCTTGTTCGTGTGGAAGGTCATAAGGAACATACTTTTAGTGGACTCAAATCTGAGAGAGCAGGGAGTTAGCCTTTCTTCTATATGTCTATGATGCCAGAACATTCCGCAAGAAGAAACTCAGTTACATATATTGGTCGAAGGAGAACTTGCCATAAAGGTCTGGAGCCATTGTGTTGCAATACTGAATTACTAACATCCAACAACCTCCAGGATTCAATACCAGATACTTAGCTGGAATTCAAGACAAGGAGGGAAAACCTTAAAAACAATTTACAGAGTGCCTCCTTTGTTCATATACTGGGATTTATGGAAGGGGAGCTGCAAGGCAAAATTCGAATAAAAGAGGCCGTCCAAAATTGAATTTACGTGAATGGCTAACACTAATCTAGCTTTATCTATGTATATCTCCAAGTTCCAGGTTCCACAGGACATAACAGAAGCAAAATTGTGCGAAATTTTGGCCTCCAGCTGCCCCCAACATTGCAGACACCACCAGCAAGAAGAAAATGACGCCCACCAGATCCAGGAGCTCTCAAACTGAATATAGGAATGATCTGCAAGGCCCAATCTAATCTAAGAGGAGGGGAAGGAGTTATTAGGGACGAAGAGGGGTACATTCTTGTGGCATCCACTTGGCGCCTCGATTCAACAACCAATCTGAATGCAGAAGTTGAGGTGTATCAAAATTCTCTTACAACTCACAGTTCCTTTCTTTCCCAACATGTTACAGGGGAGACAAATTCTAGCAACATCACTGGATTTGTAGCAAACCACAATCCAGTAATTGGCGGGTAATAGACCAAGTTGAGGAAATCAGACAAGTCTTCATAAAGAATAACAGCCTAAAGCTCCACAAATGCATATGGGGTAAGAACAACCTAGCCATTGCACTATCCAAATGGGGTGCACAGTACGGGAACTTCAACTTCTCCAATTCATCAATTCCAGCATCTATTCAAGAGGTAGCTACAAAGGATCTTTACTAACTCCTCCATGTTGATGGCATCAAGAGAATGCATATTCTAGTTCTTAATCAATGATTATGTTGATGATGGAGAATAGGCGCACACACACTTAAATTGTAAAAATAGGCAAGTTGGTTGTCGTAATCATTCCTTTCACTGGATTTCCTTCTGTCCCGAGGAGGTTTGCCAGGGAATGTTTTAGGTGTTAGTTTTATGTTCTAAAAGTGATCTTATGTTGATTACTTTTATGTTATGTTGTTGAATTGAATGTATATATCTGTGATATGACATTCTGTTCCATGAGTTTGATGTTTTATAGAAGTGTTCAAGAAGATGCTCTTGTCTTGAATCGTAGAACTCTATATGATAACAAACATGGATCTCTAAAGTGTTCACAATCTTGGTAACTAGCATGGAACACTAGTATACCATAAAAGATTGTTGTGTTGAATAAAGTACGTTTTAGTTCTACGAACGTTTATAAGAGATTATCATTTAAGACACGACCATGACCTAACTAGTGAAAGTATTATATGGATTGTGTTCGTGCCATTGATGCGTTCATAGTTTTTATGAATTCTAAGATATGAGACTATATCTTTTCATATGATAAGTATATAACGTAATTACTACTCAATGTTTCTTTATTATAAGTGATGATAAAGGTAGTAGTTTTTTATATACAAATTCTACTGAAAAGAGTATAGGTCAATAATATCATTATCCATCATTTAAAATGAGTAATGATATTAATGTGCCCCTTGGTACAGCAGAATTATAAATGCATGCAATATAGTTGAGGTCATGTTAACTATATATTTACAATTTAATAAAAGGAAACCAAGAAATGAATGCAATGCAAAGATGACACAATTCTACTCTACATGTCATTCATAACATCATGAGATAAAGAATGGATATAAGTAATATTAATCATAATATTATTACAAGATTGTGTTTTGTAAAACATCACATTTGTATTGGTTAGGCAACTATAATGTGTAGTTAGAGCACCGCTTATAATTTATGTCTATAAATCGTCATTACCAACTCAATACAAATCCTTGATATAGGTCGCACAGGCTGAACGAGAAACAAGATAAAGAATTTTATATACTTCTAATAAGGTGTGTGTAATTTCATATGATAAAGAAATTAATCACATGAGATAAAATGACAAACTAAGATGTTATATATTGTAACATTTAGTTATAAAATCTTAATTCTTTCATACATCAAATGAAATTTTACATTTAGAATTGATTCATGGAGTATAAGCTTGATTAGTCATGAATTAGACTTGTTTCAAAGGCTCATTATGTTTGTCCAAATAGCCTAAGTTCATGAAAAGAAAAGGTAATGAAGGCTAAATGCATGACATGTGTAAAACACATATCTTATGATAAGTATGAGTAATTATCCATTCTTTTTTGGTAAGACTTCCTCATGAACGATTTTAAGACCAGGTACTTCTTTATCTTGAGAGAAAAAAGGGGAAAAAAGCAATTCCAAGATATTTGTAAAAACGAAAAAGCTAGGTGATCTTTAGAAAGGTATACATCTAGTTTTATTTTGTGTTCAAGTTATATCTTGTGGTATAAGGTTAGTTCGAGGTAAGAACTTGAACTTAATGGTTCTTTTTATACATTAGTATATGTGTAATGATGATATATTTACATAATTAACAATGTGGACGATCAATTGAAGATTAATTGTGATGGAATTTTTGAATTTTACCGTTTTAATTGTCAAGAAATCCCTACATTAAGAATGCAAGGCGAATGACCCTCTTCACTAGAGGTTTGGATGAGTAGGAGATTCTCACAAACAATCCAAATCATTAGCTTTTTCTTTCATATGACAATCCAAATCATTAACTTTTTCTTTCATATGCTTTAAAATAAGAGTAGAATATCACTAGGTATTTTTCGACGATTTTTTAGTTCTTTAGTCTTAATAGATCGACACTATACTCAGTGTATTTTCTACGTTCCTCAATGTAAGTATTTTTATGGGGTAAAAAAACATGGAAATCTTTACATATGCATACTGGATGGGAACCAAGTGGATCGGAAGTCAACATCCAGATATTTCACCTTCATTTAGGGAAATTTGGTCACTTCGGAAGTAAGAAGCAAGAGGTGGTAGCTCTATTCAGCGCTGAAGGTGAGTTCCGAGGTATATCTAAAGTTTGACTGAAATCCTTTAGCTGAGAAAACTAATATAAGAATTGGGGTTTGAACCAAGTCAATAATGTCCTCTTCGATGTGACAATCAAGCTGCTGTCCATATTTCAAAAAATTCAGTCCAATATGATAGAACAAAATATGTGGAGGTTGATAGACACTTTATTAAAGAGAAACTTGAGAACGACATAATCACTCTTCCCTTTGTAAGATCTGAAGATCTGATTAGCAGATATCCTGACCAAGGCAATTGCAGGCCGATCGTTCGAGAAGTATTGAGCAAGTTAGATGTTGGACATCCCACCACCAAAATTGAGGAGAATTGTTAGTCAAGGAATTTAATTTAATTTAATTATTTAGATCTTTCCCTACTCTCCAGGGATTGGATGTACCACAATCTCGGGTTGATAAGTAAACTATCCAATTTAGGTTTCCTAGTTTTTTATATATACCTTGTATATTGCCATTCTCATTAATACTTTTTTTTGCAGGAAAGGAAATTTAAGTCCAAATAGTCAAAGGATTACATATTATAAAATAATAGTTTGTGCAACTAAATCCTTATCCGAATAATTGAATCCTCCTTCCATGTGACTCGAAAAGTAATCTGAATAATATTTGGGATATTACTACAACTTCGATGAGGGTTAAGATTAATTGGAGGATTGTTTTTCTTCTTCTTACCAGACTTCTTCTTCTTGGATTTTTCGGCTAACACTTGCTTATATGCCTTTATTTCGAATTTCAGGAGTGTCTGTCATGTTCGATCTGTGTCGTTGTCTTGCGCAAGATCCTGCATTCTAGAGATTTGATATCGTAAATTCTATCTGGAGAAGAGTCTTGGAGGTACATTGCCCGACTCCGAATGTTGGAGGAAAACTTGGGTGTGTATGGAGTGGCCCTTGGGTCGAGTCTCAAAGCCATGCTGTCATGTGTCTCTTTGTGTTGGCTCCCCCCTTTGAATGTTTTTGATGTGGCGTAGACAATAATTGCACCCATGCTCGGTGTCTCTGGGCATGGTTCGGGGTGAGTTTCACCTATTTGTATTCCGATCACGGTACCCTCTATTTCTGCTCTACACGGCTCGTCTGAAGGGGGAATGTCTGCTACTGCCGGTGAGACTTGGTATTCTACTGGGAGGTTAAGATAGCTCAGATCCACTATTAGATTGTTCTAATTTGGTGAAAAATTCTCAAAGTTCACCTTTTCATCAGAAGAGCAGGATTGTTCTATGCTCGCATAGTCATCCTCATCTTCCTCTACCATGTCTACCCATCTTCGACTCGCAGGTGATGCTTGTTGGAAAGACTTGTTTATCGAGACCCATTGATCAGTGGTTTCGATGAAACAAGCTGCCGAAATGTCAACAGGCAGAGAGTATGCTACTTGGTGCTGAACAGAAGCCACATTTGTTTGCTGCAGGAGACTAATAGGAGCTGCAACTTACTGGAGCTTCTCATCAACTATATTCTCCTGGTGCTGCTCTTCGATTGCTGACATAATTGGTGTGTCTTTCTCCTTCTTATCAATCCGTTCCTGCCAAAAAATGTTAAATACCAGTTTATTGTTTGATTTTCCATTTCTTGGTGTGACCAAGACTCCTCGTGCAGGTCATTTGGAAGGCTGGGACGTTCAACTGTTGTTCTTTTAGGAGCTGAATGCATATCGCCTGCCTCTTCTCCTTCCACAGGCTTGGCAGCAAGACCAGCAAAAAACTTGTCTGCCTGCTCTACTTGTTCAGTTCGGTTCTGGTTCAATTCAGGCCAATCCTCCAAATTGAGTTTTTGTTTGCCCTAGTGTGATAGTTTCCAGATACCACAGCTGACCTCACTTCTGTCACGACAATAAAAAATTGTCCTCCATCTATTTTCACAAGAATTGAACGATGAATCAAGTCCATCTCATTTGTTAAGACTTGCAACCGTCCAAATAACAAATCAATCTTGTTCATTGTTCTATCATCCGCCGCAAATAAGTTCTCCTAATGTTTCAGAAATGGAACTAAATAGATTTTGATCCTAGAATTGTAAGGGAATTCCCTTGGTTATTACCCACACAATCCGAGCTGGCTTTCCATTCAGAAGTTTCCAAGGACGAACGTTGGTCAGGCAGGAGTTTGAGAGTATTTCACTGTCCTGTAGAAGCTGAAATTGTAGCTCTTTACTTGATGTCTTGAGGAGGTAAATCCTGAATCACCGGCTCAAACTCATCTCTACTAGTTTCTGCATTACCTCTAAAATCAACATTGTTATCCCTAACAACTACCTTGCTGTCTTTACCTAAACACACCTTCAATTTCTTTGTCCCTATCCAGATTTCGTTCAACTGCAGCAACAAGTTTTCAGAGCGAAGAGTTTGAGGGTATCGCACAAATCCATAATATTGCCCATTCTGTTCAGAATCTTGGGGAGGTGAAGGTCTTGGATAGCTCCATATGAAGATAATGTCTCTACCATGGCTTCTTGTGACCACAAATCAGGAAAATTGATGAAGTGATACGAATTTATTCTGGCTCGCAATTGTTGTAGTCTAGGATTCAATGGTTGCGATAAAGTGCGCTGTTTGTGGGATGTAGCGACATTTCTGGGATGTGAGACAGGGTAGTTGTTGCCTAAACTTCTCATTAATACAAGTTGAAGAAAATTCCCAAAATTCTCTCTTAATACAGTGAACTATTGGATGAGGAGTCCCACCTCCCTTTTTACAACTTGATCATTATATTAGACAACTAGCAATCTAGCTTGATGATAGGTGGCTAGCTAGGCTTAGATACTATTGGGATTTTCTCTCCATTACATTAATTATCATTTTTTATGGAACAGGTTCAATGCATATATATATATATATATGAACACAAAAATAAGAAATCAAAAGCCCATGTTTTGGTGATGTTCCAACAAATTCTATCGCTGATAATTTTGTTTCACATTTTTCACTTGGGTTAAGTAGTCCTTTATTAGGGTTTAGAAAATTTCGGTGACAAAGTCACCGAAACTGCACCTAAATATGGTGCTTTTGATCTCCTATGTATAAGCTTTTTAACAGTGTGACCAATTTCGTCAACGGAAGATGATAGTGGCCAAAATTCAAAACGTGTTTATATGTGTATTCATTTATATGTGTATTCATTTATATGTGCATGTAATCTACCTCTTTTTTGATAGGTTTAGATGAATTGATCGATCTTCTTTCACCCATTTCAAGATTACATTAATTGATAATTGGTGGTTGAAAAAAACATTGACACACCATAAAAGCAAGGGCCCGTCAAAATAGGAATCCGGTGAAAAATGAGTAATGATACACATACATAATTCTTCATACATAATTATGTATGTTCAGTGGTATGTTAAAACTTGTTATTACAATTAGGTCCTTTAAGTGTAACTCGTTTTGTTTGTGTGTGATTGGTTCTCACATCATATCATGTGTCAATATCCTATTGGTCATACATAATTATGTATGAAAAAATTATATGAAGTGGGCACTGAGAGTGTGGATTCTGATCAAGAAAGGGAAGAGGAAGGGAGTGTGAATGTAGTGGGAATTGGGAAAAAAGGTAGATTCTGGAAAATGTTGCCATTGGACGAAGAGTCAGACAGTTAGATTGAGGTAGAAAATAGTGCTTTGGTTGAAAACAGTGTGCAACAATCTGAAGGCATGATTGAACAGAGTATTACTGCTCAAATAAGTGCTTTGGTGAGATCGGAATATCAGAAGGAAGTTGATAGTAGGATGATGACAGTGAAGGGGCAAGAAATGAGAACCAGGGAGTGAAAAGTACAGAACAACACAGGAGGATGGAAATGGAAAGAATGGAGATGTCAGTGGAAAACAAAAAAGGAACTAAAAAACAGTTGATGAAGGAGAATGGAGAAATGGTGACGGAAGTAGGAGAGACATCAAGAAAATGATCTAAAACGGAAGAGGAAAGTCAGAAAAATAACAACACAAAAGAGGATAAATGAGCAAATTAGAAAGAATTGATTGGAAAGAATGCAATCTCAACCTGATGCAAAAGAGTACGGATCTAGAAAGAATTACATCATCGCAAGACAGTCATATTGAGGCCTCTAACTCGTAAAATCTAGGAAGAGAAGCAGAGATACAATGCAGATGAATGCACAGTTGGGAATCCAATGTAATGATACAGATCAAGGACAGATTGATATGAGGAACTGATAAGAACGGGAAATCGGAATATGGAAGTACAAGAAAAGGAAATTATGGGCACACAAGGAAAGGACTTAGAGGCGAATCCAAGATGCATCTAATCAAATATAATGCTAGGGGCCTAGCTGGAGGCCAGAAAAGGAAGGAAATAAGGAAATTGTTGCTAAGTAAACAGACAGATTTTGTTGGCTTTCAGGAGACGAAGAACGAAATAATAAATAGAGAATTTGTCAATCTATATGGTATGATGAAGAGATTGATTGGATGTATAAAGGATCAAATGGTCGTTCAGGTGGCACGCTATGTATATGGAATAAGGAAAAGTTCAAAGTGTGAAGAGATTTGGGATACTCGGGGTTACAGGCAGATGGCAGGATGAAACAATGAAAATGAATATAGTAAATGTGTATGGGGCAAGTGAAATGGAGGATAAAAGAAGGCAATGGGAGTTCCTGACACTAAAAATGTCAAGGCAAAGCGATGAAAATGGTGTATTTTATGAGATTTTAAAGCTGTTCTGAGAAGGGTGGAAATGAGGGGATTAAGGGAGAGCAACAGAGTAGAAATTAGAGATTTCAGATTATTCGTGGAAAGAAATGAGCTAATAGATCTGTCGCTGAATAAGAGAAGATTCACATGGTATAGACCAACATTAAGGGTGATGAGTAGACTTGATCGTTTTCTTGTGAATGAGGTATGGATGGGGTAAACCGAATAATGGATACAAAAGGGATTTCAGAGGAAACAATCTAATCATTGCCCAGTGAGTTTTTCAAATAAGGTGGTAGACTTGGGGCAGAAACCATTAAGAGTACTGGATGTATGACTACAGAATAAAGATCTTAGACAACTGATGAAAAATGTGTGGAAAGAAACGAATGTCTTAGGATTCAGAGGGTATGTGCTGAAAGAAAAAATCAAGGAACTTAAGAAGCATATAAGAAGCTGGAATAACAATGAGAACAAGAACCTAGATGCTAAGATAAAGAGATAAAAAGGGTAGATGGGCAAATTGGAGATAGAAGCTGAAAATGACCCCACAGGAGGGTGGATGAGCCGGAAAGAGTGTGGGAAGAGATAAAAATGCAGGAGAGTGAACAAGATGGCAGTGTTTTCCAAAAATCGAGACTACTATGGATGGAACAGGGGGATTCCAACACCAGTTACTATTATAATGTAGTTAAAAGAAACAGGAAACTAGACGTGACCTATGGAGTTTGGGAGGATAATGTTTGGAGAGATGATCCTGAGGGGATAAAAGAATGCCTCAAGAAAAGTTTTAGTTTGAGACAGTGTGGTGGAATAATGAGCCCGAGGCCGGATTGGTTGAATTTTAACTTCATAAAAAGCTTCTTGCCACTGCTGAAGGAAGATATTATCAAACTGATGGAGGAATTTTACTGGAATGGCAGAATGAACAAGGAATTAAATGTGGCACATATCACATGGATAGCTAAGAGGAGCTTACCTCAGCATTTGGAGGATTACAGGCCAATAACTCTCATCAACAGCATGTATAAGATAGTGGCAATGGTTTTAGCAGGAAGAATAAAAGTGGTAATGGAGGAGGTGATATAGGATAATCAAACGACATTTATACGACAAAGACAAATTCTTGATGGGGTGCTGTGTGTGAATGAGGCAGTGAGTGATATGAAAAGAACGGATATACCATCTTTTGTCCTAGAAGTGGATTTTGAAATGGCCTACGATACGGTGAACTGAAATCTCTTAGATATGTTGGTTGAAAGCATGGGTTTCCCTGTCAAATGGCGGAAGTGGATATTGAAATGTATTCAGACGGCAATAAGTTCAGTTTTAATCAATGGCAGTCCATCGGGGGAGTTTAGATTTGAGAAGGAGTTGCGACAAGGAAATTCATTGTCGCCTTTCTTATACATTATAGTAGCTGAGAGACTATTATGTTTTTTTTAACAAACAAATTTTATTTGATGAATAAAAGCTTGTACACAGTTTTTTTTCCAACTTGCCTTACACGAATTAAAAAGACTATTCTAAGCAGAATTGAAACTCCTGAAACACAGAAAAGAAAACACTTGAATATACAGTAGATGGCAGCTATTCCTCTTTTGGCCTCTAGCAATTCTTCAATGCAGTAGCTTATCCTTCACAACATTTTTTGTATGTTTTACTTGATCCATATAATCTCCAGCGCGTCTCTCCCCTGCTAGTTATGGACTGATCTTCTGAGAAGCTCGATAATCCTTTTAGCAAGGAGTCTCCAGACTCCAATCCAGCAACTATGTAAGTATCATTCTCACAGAGAAAAATGCATGATCAAAGCATTTTGATCCAAGCACAATAATACATTCATATGCTCATTTTGTAAAATCCGACAGCTGGAATATGCATGCTCTTTTTTCAGCAAAGGTGCGTACCTTGGCCGAAGGCTTCTGCTAATAAGTTATTAGCGTCTACCTCCGTTTTGATGAAGACCACCAGAGGATTCATTTTGGAATCCTGGGAGCAGCCAAAATTATCTAATTTTTGCTCTTTTCCCGCAACAACACCTGGTGAACAGAGCTAGTTCAGGTTTTGTTCTTCCTCCTCCCTGATTTGCACTCTTTTCGGGGGGAGTCGCGTTGTTGTGTATCCCATGGGAGTTGTCGTGCCCCTGCAGTGAGCTGTTTTTTGCTACACTCTCCTCAATAAGGCCTTTTCTCCTGGACTTATGCACGTCCCATCAGTTCTCCCGAGCAGCAAACATCAAGACATCCAAAGAAATATATTTGTGCCATCAGTATAGTATTGCTTTTAGTTAGCAATCAGCAAGAGAGTTTAGCATATTCTAGCAGATCTAGCAATGTTACCTTGCCCGGAGGTGTTTGCTTGGTGTTTAGCACACACCTTCGTTGGTAGATAGACCGCATAAGGATCCTCAGTTGGAGATCCATGGCAGCCGATGCAATCTAGTATTTGTTCTGGGCTCCCCTTTTCAGCAGCATAACTCTCAGGGTTTGTTCCAGCAGCTATTTTTTGACCTCTCGTGTAGTGTATCCAAAAGACCATATAAGAAAAAATTTCACTTCAAAGAGTTGTTAATTCGCAAACAAGGGGGAGGGGGGATGTTGGCTTGTCCAAAAAATTACATCCTGTTTCAAAACATATAAACTTGACATTTGAGATTTTCAGGAGTTACCTTGGCCGGAGGTGTTTGCTATATGAATAGCATTCACCCCGTGGAAATAAAGACCACATGAGATTCATTTAGAATCTTGGATGCAGTCGGAATAGTCCATATTTGTTCCATCATTTTTGTTGTATTCCCGCTGCTGTATTTGAAGGCCAGCTATCCCCTTACCACAATATTAGTCGGGTAGGAGCGTTCAACAAATTTCTCACCTCGACAGGAATTGTCGATTCTGTATAAACGTTGTTATTACCAGTTTCATTACTCCACTTCGCAAACTTCTTCACAATCTTGTTATCTTCATGTTGTATAGGGTATATTTGGAAATAAGGTGAATCCTTAATGAGTTCCCTGATGCTATGAAATTTTGGCGAATTCCTCCAGGGGCATTCCTTTTCAGAGTCGTTTAATAAGTAACTAAGGGACTGCGACTATCATGTTTGACATGAGCTATATGTGCCTATAGAGGTGGGAAAAAACAAAGTCAGACTATCCCACTTCAAGTTTGCCGATGATACGGTGTTTCTGGGGAGGTGTACATGGGAGAATATCAAAGGAATCAAAAGGATATTGAGAGGCCTTGAACTCATCTCAGGAATGAAAATTAATTTCTTAAAAAGTAAATTGATAGGAATCAGAGCAGATGGGCAAATGGTGAAGGATATGATAGAGTATCTTAGTTACGAGGTGGGTGAACTACCTTTTGTTTACCTATTGGAGGAAGAGGAAACAATATAAGCATGTGGCAACCGATCATAAACAGGTTCCAAAAACTCTGGGTAGTTGGGTGAATAAAAACTTATTAATAGGTGAGAGATTGGTGCTCATTAAGGCAGTGCTATCCTAATTACCAACGTGCTACTTCTCTCTATTCATAGCTCATAGGAAAGTCATAAGTACACTTGAATCTATCCGTAGGTCTTTTTTCTGGGAAGTGAGGAATGAAAGAAAAAAAAGTGTGTTGGGTAGCATGGGATCAAATCTATCAATCCATTGATAGAGGGGGGTTGGGGATTAGGAAGTTGGAGGATATAAACAAAT